>APFE030061012.1:371277-389190 GCA_000404065.3 Pinus taeda | reverse complement strand
GGGGGGGGGGGGGGGGGGGGGGAATATTTCAGCAAGATCAATTTGAAGTCAGGATATCACCAAGTACCAATCGAACCCTCTGATGTGTGGAAGAAAAGCTAAGGAGGCCCTTTTCGAATGGTTGGTTATGCCTTTCGGGTTGACGAATGCTCCTGCAACCTTCATGAGGCTCATGGATGACATCTTGCGGCCATTCAACAACTCATTTGTAGTGGTATACTTGGATGACATCCTGATCTTCAGCTAGAGTTGGGAAGAGCATGTCCAACACATACGATAGGTTCTCCACACACTGTGGCAACACAAGTTACGTGCCAAATTGGGGAAATGCACTTTTGGCATGACCCAAGTTCAGTATCTGGATACATTATTGATGAATAGGGGGTGCATGTGGATCCAGCTAAGATCCAATTCATTTGGGATTGGCCATCTCCAACCACTCTGACAGAGCTCCACAACTTTCTGGGTCTTGCCAAATTCTACCGTAGGTTCGTGTTGGGATTTTCTCATATCACTTGGCCCTTGAGTCAAGTCACCAAGGGAGGTGTGAAAGCAAAATTGTTTTGGTCTAAATCTCAACAGAAGGAATTTAGAGAGTTGAAACATCGCCTCTGCTCGGCACCAGTGCTCGCATTACCATACTTGCAACAACCATTTGAGATCGAGACAAATGCCTTTAACTATGCTATTGGGGCAATCCTTACTCAACACGGGCATCTAGTGGCATATCATAGTGAGACACTTTCAGACACAGTCCAGAAGTATCACACTTATGACAAAGAGATGTATTCCATTGTGCAGGCCTGCCGACAATGGAAGCATTACTTTTTGGCAAAGGAAACAGTCATCCACACATACCACCGACCCCTGCAGTTCATACAGATGCAAGGGAAGTTGCACAATGATCGCCATCAGAAGTGGTCAACATACCTGCAACAATTCCATTTGAATATCAAGTATAAGAAGGGAAACACCAATAATGTTGCAGATTGCCTTAGTCGACCACCAATCATGGCGTTAACCACCGTGCTCAACTCTTGCGGGCACGGGACTTTTGATTGGCCACTTCTCTACAAAAGTGACCCAGAATTCGGCCACACATACCAAACACTCTTGGAGGGTCAGCATGTTCCAAAGTTTCACCTCCAAGATGCCCTGTTATGCCACTTGGGTCACCTTTGTGTTCCTTTAAGCGAGCGTGCCAAGATGATTTGGGAAGCACAATACAGTCGGGCTGCTGGGCATTTCGGGGTCGAGAAAATGGCGGAAATATTGTAGAAGTATTTCTATTGGCCGAATCTTCGACAAGATGTCAGAAAGTACATCAGATCCTGCACTGCCTACGCCATTGCCAAACCGACCATCAAGAAGAAAGGCCTTTATACTCCGTTGCCTACCCCTAGTCAATCTTGGGAATCCATATCCATGGATTACAGTCAAGCCTTCCTTCTACTAAGCATGGAAACAATTGTGTTTTTGTGGTCATCAACAGGTTCTCAAAGATAACCATTATGGCGACCTGCAAGAAGAATATCACAGCAAAAGCCACTGCTAAACTCTTCTTTGAATGAGTGTGGGTACACTTTGGTATCCCACAGTCTATCATCTCACATCGGGACAGTAGGTTCCTCGTTACATTTTGGTCCAGTCTCTAGTCGATGCCGGACACCAAACTCACTAAGTCCACAACCTTCCATCCCCAAATTGATGGTTAGATAGAGGTTGTTAACAGGATGATCGTACACATTTTGCGCATGTACAACTCAAAGCATCCACGCACATGGGATGAGAGCCTCCCCTATGTTCAACACAACTATAATTGGGCTCTCCACAACTCGACTGGCCACAACCCTTTTCAGGTGGGCTTGTGATTCCAACCACTATGTCCCATTGATGTGGCCATGCCATTTGCAGCTACTCAGGCAGATTCGGCTCATGTCCATTCCGAAACAAATAAGGAAAACAACTTCATTGAGCACATCCAACATATCCACCAGCAAGTCCACGACATTCTGGAGAAATCAAATGCCAAGTACAAGCAGCGACATGATCAACATCGAGTGCCACACAAGTTTTAGGTGGGCGACAAAGTCTGCTTGCATTTGCAAAAGGAACGCCTTACTGGAGCCTATCGAAAACTTAGACCACTCCGATATGGTCCTTACACTATTGCCAAGGCTATGGGAGACAATGCATTTGAGCTTAACATTCCCCCATTCCTTGGCCTGCACCCAGTGTTCAATGTGGACCGCCTTCAGCCATACTTTCCACCATTACTAGACACATTCGACATTGCAGAACAGCTCACACCAACATAATTAAATCCAGATTGCATGGAACAAGTTGCAATTGATCGAATCATGGACACGTAGATCAAGCGCACTCACGAGCAGAAGATCCAACTGTATCGAGTTGTCAAAGTAGGCCAACTCCTTCACCAGGACAAGTGGCTCACTAGGGACCAAGTTCAGTAGAAGTTTCCTCATCTCATGAAGAAACTCAATGATGGGGACCATTGCTTCCTAAGGGGGAGGAATGATCCAGGTGGATATTGGTGGCCACCCACCAATTCCACTTGGACCCCCACCATTGTTTCTTTCAATTTTTCAGTTTCCTTATTTGTATCACAATTTACTATTTTTGGCAGTTTTTTGGGTCCTAAACTTTCGGAGCCGTCTTGAGGCCCTAAACTACGTTTTTTAGGAAAATTGGGAACAACATGGGTCCATGGACTAATGTTTCTCTCCCCAAAGTTGTACTCCTCGGATAGATCTTTCCAACGAAGTATTGTGCGTGTCAAACGAAGAACATATGCCAAAGTTACGACCCCGGGTAGTTGATGTACCAATTTACCCAAAATGGGGCCCATAGTTTGACGATTCATCTCCTAGGGTTAGGGTTTTGGATGTTTAGGGTTTTCCATTATTTCTCAACAATAAATAGGCCTTCGAGCCTCATTGTAAGACAGTTCAGAGGCATGTAGCCACCACATCTCTCCTGAAAGATAAGTTTTCATCGCCTGAGCTAGTTTATTTCCATTTCTGTTTGTAAGCATATTTAAGTAAATTTACATTAATGAAATGAAGTATTATTTCTGTTGTATCTCTGTATTTATGGTTATCTCTGTAATTTATTGCGTTCCTGTTTAAATCCGAATCAAAGACATGAAGACACCACTTACAAAATGTGAACGACCTTGAAAGAGACACACGCTAGAGCAAAGATAACATGAAAACACCACTTATTAAAGTGAAAACAACCAAAAGTGACATCTAAGAATGTGAAAGAGACACTTGTTAAAGTGAAAGTGTGCAAAAAGTGATAGTTGAGAAAAGTCACCGAAATAAAAGTACAAACGCAACCAAAGCGAGGGACAGGGAGACTATTGATGAAGTGTGCATTGATTATCGTCATGAGTTGAACATCGAATAGACATTGTCTTGATGGGTGGTGCTATGCCTGTTCAAGCTTGCATAAAGAAAATGTTCTTATGAACTCATCAAAGACTGTGCATGTGAGTGCAAGTGACTTGAAGACATAAACGCTTTTCAAAACATCAAATGACTATGGAATAACCATAGAGTGATAAATCATAAGATCCTTAATAGTCTCCAAAATTCAAGTGTGAGAAAATTTTTGGAGGGTGTTGATTGCAACGTCAACAGGTGGGCGCAACTCAAGGATGCTCCAAGTCCTTAAAGGATAACCAAGCTAAGTTTTGGAATAAAACATTATTTCCGTTAACTGAAAATTTGTTTTTACATTACAAGACTGCAAAACTTGCTTGAAAATACAAAAAGCCTAATCTTGCTCTTTACTTCTTCATTTCTTCTATGTGTCATATTGGGCTAACTCAAGCCTCTTATCTATACATAAAGTGGGGAGAAACCTCCTTGAGAGGAGGGTTGCATTTCCCTCTTAAAATTCTAAGAAAGAGGGATCTTGTGCCAAGTTCACTTCACAACAACAGGAGGGGGCATTAGATGCCCTGGGCTAGCTAAGTTTAGGCCTTCATGCTATAGGGAACAAGTCCCTAAAATCTCTCCAATGCAAGATCTCTTAGAATTTGCTCAATGTCTCTGTAAATCCTACATAATAAATAGTTAAGGAACAAAAAATATGAAAACCACATTGAACTCTTCTAAGAACCCATTAAACTTGGAAAATATATCATTAAGTGGAAAAGTCGGGTTCAAACATGGTTTTATGTGCTTAGGAGTGGATTAATGAGCCTTATAATTTACCTATTTTAGAGGCCCATCAAATTTCTACTAATGAGTGCTAGTAGAGCCCATTCAAATGCTCGCTAGAATGATTTATGAGTGGAGAAGTAGGTAGTTCCATTATTGCTTCACCTCGATGCCTCATTGCATATCTCCTCCTCAACTAGGCATCCATCGTGGCAAAAAAAATAAAATCCCTTGAGTATGCTTCAACACGTCAAGAATGTTAGCATAATCCATGTGGCAGATTGTGTGGAATGTTGTGCCATGTAATCTCCCATGAATCCTTTATATTCAATACTCTATTCCATGGTTTCCCAAAGAAATGTGTCTAAGTAATCTTCAAATGATACCAACATTGAGTGAGATGATGATTGAGAACACATGTCAACAATTTTGAATTTGGTATAGACATGGCAATAAGTAGAGATGGAGGAGAACACAATGAAAGTTGAGCATAATAGGGTTTGAAATTTGATGATAAATAGGATTTCAATGGTCGTTTAACAAAATTGATGGACAAGGCACAACAAACATGCTCTCCAAAATCATTTGCTTCTATAAGAGGTTAATTCCTATAAAATCAATGGCCAAGTGCACAACAATAGTCATACAATAATTTTGAAAGGTTGAACTTCACACATATATCAAACCAACATTGAGTGTGTGAGGGAAACACCTAATGATGCAATTATAATTATTTTCATGCAATAAACAAAGTTGGAATCTAGTTGACAGGATTGGAGGACCATGCTTCTTAATTGTTGAAGGCTTTGTGAATGAAAAAAGTTTTTATTCAAAAGAGATGACAATCATGGAAAATTTTAGGGGCTAATATTCGCAATTGGGCTAATTTTCCATGTTTTTTCCAAAAAAAAAGCTTCTCCAATTTCCATTTTTTTCTAAAATGATTCACCCAAATTTTATAGTACAACATTATTTTACCTTAAAAATCACCAAAATATTATATAAACTAATATAAAAACATTGGAAATCTAAATATTTCTACAAAAATATCAATACAATTTTTACAATTTCCATATTAGGGACTAGCAAGTTTCGCCAAGGTTTCTAAACATTAACATAAACTTCCATCCTTAAAATTCTCCCTGATGAAAATTGAATGAATGTTGAGCTTATTAAGTAAGATTCTAGAGTTCTATTTCTAATGGTAGATTAAAAGTCTGTTAGTTACATTTATTAACACAATAAAATATGTTATTTCTTTTAGCTTGACAATGTTAGAATGTTGGGCTTGAACTTTTTCCATAGATACATAATGGGAACTGAGTTGGCATTAGTCAAGCCATTACAAGTAAAATAACCAAGTACTGGGTAGATATGAACATGGAATTCTCAAAGTCATTCTTGCATGCTTGTTGGAAACTAGTAGTAGAGAAGTTGCACGCATAAATGCACCAAGAGTAAAGAACAGATCCTCATGCAAGATCTGTGTTAGCAAAATGATTGAGTTATAAGTCCCTTATTTGCATATCATATCATATCATATCGGAGTAGTTTAATCAACAACCTTGAAGCAATTATAACACTTTGAAGAGAAAAGGAGAAGGATAAACCTATTCCAATCTACTTGTAGAAGCTTGAAAGAGGGTAACCGAAAGTGTGTTTCCACCATCTAAAATTGCATTAGCAATTTGGTGACCAAGAAAACTAGCTCGCAAGCATAAATAAAGCATTGTTCTCAAGATCAAAGAAGAGGACTTTAATATTAGTAGCATATCCTCTCTATAACAACAAATTCGTAGAGCTTTGACATTAAGAGAAAGTTAAGATTGAGCGACAACAACATCAAAGTATTGCACCAAAGATCATATAGGTGAAGAGCTAGCCACTACTTTCCCATGGTTATGAAGATGATTTCGAAAGAATTGCAAACTATAAAAAAAGAGGTCTAAAAAGTGGGTAAGTACACTCAAAGATGAGTAAAATCCCTTTGAGTTATATTACTCCTATATTTAGAAGTGCGAAGAAGCCATTAGAAAGTGTGTTGGAAAAGAACAAAGCATGTTGCATTTCCAAGTTGAAGTTTTGAGGATCAAAATCTTATGAATTGGGAGGTATGATTTGAAATGGATCTAAGATAGTTCCTCGTCCAAACCTTGAAAGTTAACTTTAGGAAAAGTTTACAAACAACATTTAGCTTGAAGAAAAATGACCAAAAGGTTTCAAGATGGTTGGCATTATAAGGAACTCTATTTAAAAGAATGCTTGCTTGATGAAAGGGGAGCCAGCCAAAAGGGAGAATTGAAGTTTGGGATGAAGGGTATTAGTGGGGGTCGAGAGATTGAAAGAGGCAATCCACCCATGTTCAAAGGATGAAGGAGTTGCTACTTCCTAAACGAGAACTCTAGTGGAAAGTCCAACCATAGGTGCTATCTTGGGGCAACAAGATGTGAATTCACCATTATCACCTCAGTATGATATCCCCTTCACTTTAGGTAGGTTCCAAAGGCCAAGTAGGGTATCCCTATCTACTAATGCTAAATATTTAAGTACATATATTTTGTGAATTGATATCATGCAAGCTTCTGAATTACTTGAATGAACCCATAATATGTATAACAATGTAAAGTACAAGGATTCTAAAAAGTGATTAAATGCTCCAATATATCAATCTAAGATAAAACAAAGCTACCAATTTAACAAGAACTTGATAGAGTTCTCATTTTTTAGAGGTCGCATTTAGTGCTGATTTTTATGCTCATTTTAAAAAATGATGATGTGTCATCACTCTTTTTTCATTTTAGTGTTAAATTGCAACATTTTTCAACCATGCATTAAAAATAAAATATTATGAATGCGAAAGACATGAAAATACACCCTAAGGTGCAAAAGTGGTGATACAACATAGCTCATTTTTAGGTTTAAAATTCCAATGTTTTTCAGCCATGGCATGAAAGACCAAATATCATGACTACAAAAAAACTTAGAATTAATACCCAAAGTTTGTCTACCTTTCAATTTTTTTTGTTTTCTTTTTTTCAAATGTTTGTTTTTTAAGCATTTTTCAAGTTTGTTTAGTTTTTATTTTATTTAATTTTTTGGTTAAAGTTATGAATTAATTGACATTATAACCATGATGACTAGTACCCTTGAAAATGCAAAACATAAAATCAACTCTAAACCTAAAAGTGGTATGACATTATATTTATTTTAATTGTTAATTGATTTTTTTAATAATTTACATAAAAAATTTTAAATTGATTTTTTTTTTTTTAAATAATTTGTTTAAGGGAAATAATCAACTATACGGGGGTGGAAAGAGGTTGAGGGGTGCTCTATGGCATTGAGGAAGTTAAAGTTGTAGAGTATTCATGGGGCTTATGATGCATGACAAATAGTCAAGCTAAAGCTTATGCCCTTTACTATGGAATTCAGTTAGCCAAAGAAAAATAGGTAACTTCTCTCACTGTTTTGGGAAAATCCCTCCTTCTTATTCAACATTTGGTGAAAGGCTCCTCTCTGAGGGACAAAACATTTTAAATTCTTATGAAAATAATTAGGAAAGCAACTAAAGGGTTCTCTTCAATAACATGTTTCCATGTTCTCATTGATCTCGATAAAGATGTGGACTTATGTGCTAATGAAGGGTGTAAATTAAGATAGAGAGATTTAAAAATCAATGATCGAATCGAGCCCTCTCCTATTCCTTAGAGCTAAATGGATTGCCGTTAAATAGTTATTAAGGACTAATTATCAATCTGTTATTGTATGACATGTAAATTTTGTTTTTTAGTGGGTCAATTTTGTAAGGTATATAAGTACAAAACCCCATTTTTTTTTTGGTCAAGTTTGGAGCCCCTCTAGAAATATTTCTAGTTTTACTAGAAAAGAGGGCTCAAGATTTTTTTGGAAAATATAGGCATGTACTACCTAATGTATTTACTATGATCTAGGTGAAAACTTGTATATAAATACAAAATTTTCATTTTGGTTTTAAGAAAATCAATTTGAAAAAAAGGGGAAATGAAAAAACTACCTTTCTATTATTCAAAAACAAAAAACACCTTTTTTCTTAGATGAAAAACTTGAGATTTGTGTTGAAATAATTATCATTCCAATAAATGACACTTATAAGAATTTATTTGAAATAAACTATAAGAATTTATTTGAAATAAACTACTTGAAATTACTTTGAAGCAATGTGAATGGAATCAACTAGCATAAATCAATGGTGCAATGTGCACTTTAGGTGCCAATCAATCATATGTTGAAATAAGTACTAGCTAAAGCATATCCCGTAATCCTAAAAATGTATAAATGTAGAACTTCATATTTAAAATGAAGAATAAACCATCAACGAGAGAGATTTTCCATTTATATGCAAGACATTTTGGATGATTCGGCTAGGGCTTGAAGTATGTAACAACTAAACAACCCAAAGATATTAGAATCGAGTAGATAAGATATTTATCAATATAATAAGCAAGAAATTGAAATAGAATTGTGAATTCCTCCTCAAGGTTAGCCAATTTTAGCATTAGAAATCACCAAGCCAATCTCCAAATGAATTATATGCTAAATTATAGATTTTGGCCTCTCCTAGGATAATTTTAGCCTTCTTTACTAGTGGGAGAGAGTGGCCTGTGGAACAAATCTTGTATTGGAACTATTTCTTTGTCTTTGAAGAAGTTATCTTGGATCAATGATGAATTATTTCATGCATGCTATCTTGTAAGTGAGCCTTCTACTTGATACATTTTTGTTTATATCTAATGTATGGAATATATTAGTTATATAAGGTTTTTTATTATACCCTAATTTGTTGAAAATCAATTGTATATAAGCTATCACTAATTGCACACATTACTGATTATATAACATGTGAATGGTATTCCCCTTGGGAACTTATGTTGTAGCTCTCCCAAACGCCTTTGATCCCTCACAAAGATAATAATTAGGGTTTTGATATTAGGGCATCAAAATATCCTTACTCCTTTGCAAGGATTAGCTAGCCTTAAACATCCATAGACTCCACCCACCTTAGGGCTAGGCACTGACCTTCCATGTTGGTGATCAATTCAACATCTTATCCACAATTTTTTTCTCTTTCTCTCTCTTGACCTAATTCGACCCCTTTAAGGCCCATTGACTAAGCTAAGACTCAATGAAAATTCCTAGGGAAGAGGAATTTTCGGTGTTGGAAAGTCTAAGTATCAAGAGGATAGTGGTTGCCACAAAATCAACCCTTTTGGTAGGCATTCAATTCAATTTTGTACATAAATTTATTTTCCCTAGTTGTTTTTCTAAGGTAAACCTTGGTTTAGTTTTGGCTTTTTCTTGGGGGCTTTTTGAGGGTTTCATGTGCCTTGAACATGCTAGGATATATTGTGGGAAACCATTTCTCTTCACCTTGACCTTTTGGCTACCCCAACTCTCAACCCACTAATCAAGCCCTAGTTCTTGTGTGCATAAATTTGGCCTCTCTAAGGAAAGTGAATTGCTCTTACTCTTGGGTTGGAGCCTTGTACTTAAGTTGTGTCTTTTCCTTAGAAGTCCTTAGGTCACCTCATACCTCAAACCTAGAATATCTATTAGGTGACTGTACATATATCAAGACTCCTTCCATTGGTAAAAGTCCATAAAGAGCATGGGGGTTTTGGTTGTGGTGACAGTGGGCCACTACCCCATTGTTGTCACTTGGTCTAGTAATAACGTGGTTCGATAATTTTGCAACAACAATTACAAATATGTTTTTTTTTTCCAAGGATACATTTTTGGGCATTGGGTACTGCGCGAGGAAGAAACTCAACCTCCCTCTTATACCGAAGGCAAGAGAGAGGTTGCTAGTACCAGGCCAACCCTCAATATAAACTCACTTAAGAGTGTAACAAGTTACTCTATTCTAGAGCATAAACATGTCAACACCATGAGACTTGAACCTGGGTGAGGAGGATAACAACTATTTCACCCAACCACTCCAGATAAACTCAATTGACTCTTATTATTTAAAATAATTTTAATGTGAGATGTATATTAAAATTTTCTCCTCCAAGAAAATTCTTTGTAATTTTATTAATAAAAACAATTTTTTTCCATAGAAAAAACCGTAATTTCTATTAATGAAAATAAAAATTATATTTTATAGACACACTTAGTGTGTAAGTAGGATCAAACAAGTACAAGATGAGAAACAAAAAGTGTGCTAAAAAGTAGTAAGAATGCCCATAAGATGTCAAGGAAGCAAAACGAAAAAGCAATAAAAGACAATAAGGGGCATGAAGAAGTATAAGACTGATTACGTGCAGCTTTTGCCTTTTATCCTATGCACTTTTTGCTAGCCATCTGGATTTGGATCTACTAGAACCAAAGCTAGTTCATGTCCCACATGAGGGACATCTTTGTTAGAATTTGAACTATTTGTGACATGGTCTCTTTTAGAGCCCTCAGATCCATCCAGTGTCAAGGAGATCACAGATTCCTTTTCTTCTTGTTGTGCAATGTTAGAGACTGACTGAGCTGTAACTCCCCCTTCTTGTACAACTCATGTTGTTCAATGTCATTCATTTCTTCTTGTTCAAGTTTACATTCCTTATTTTACTCATCTTCATCCTCAAAAGAATATTGTTTTGTGAACTACCATCCTCTTGATTTATTAGTTTGCTTCTTCTTCTTCTTAGGATTCTTTCTTGCCTTGGGGCATGCATGTTGCAAATAACATGTTTGATAACATATGTGACATCTAAATGTCGTATTTTCATAGTCAAAGATTTGTGACCATTGAAAGTTTTGATGTTTCATATTTATATGGTTTGAGAGTCCTTTACTAAGATCGATCTCCACACATATCCTAGCATAAGTGAAAAATACCATTTTCAATTCCTTCAAGATCCAATTTTTTAGATTTGCCCAATGTGTTGCCTATATCTTATGGTTCCAAAATGGAAAAGGGAGGTTTGGAAGCCTCACCCAAACTGGCATTGTAGAGACCACCATGGTATTGGAATCAAACTTAGGGAACCAAAGCGTAATAAATAGTCCAACTTTGCCTCAAAACTAGGGCCTTGCAGTTAGAGCATAGTCCAAATCCTTTTGTGTTTCAAGCTGTATTATGAAAAAACCTTTTGAGCAAAAAAAAATTTCGAAGTCTGGGGTCCAATTGGAGACAATCCATCGTATAAGTGCCTCTAGTTTGGGCCAAAAACCATTAAATCTACAGATGACTACTTTAGATTGCAAGACAAAGAAGAGAGAGTTTACCTCAGGGAGATTTACTTCCATAGATGGGGCTTTTTCCATTTGTTCAACAATGTAAGGGCCTATAATGTTTTAAGTCTGATTTGCGGAAGTTGTACCTTTCCTTTGGGCAACTACATCCTTGTAGGAGACATGAGATTTATTCGCTGATTTTGTAATAGGGGTTCCCCCATGAAGTCTTGTATTCAATATGATGGTTGAATTTATGGAAATATTATAGTCTTGTAGCTGCTGGGAATCTAATAAAACCTTCCCTTTGAATTGAAGACTTTGAAAACAATATGGTATGCCTAATATAGCTTCAATAGTTTGTCTTACACAAAATACAGTAGAAGAGTTTTTAACTCATAAGATTTGATCTCCCACAAAGATTTTTTATAAAAATATGGAACAATGGGTTAATAGTATACTCTGTCTGTGAAGAAGCATTCTCAAAATAGGGATTAAAGTATCGACTCTTGCAGCGGGAGACCACCAAAAGATGCTCATGGAACATATCATTCTCCAACACAGGTTTGTATAGAGCCCAACATGTATGTAGAGTAAAAAAAGAGGGCGTAGACAATGTCACCCATCCATAGTAACAAAACCCCCATACAAAGATAATGTCAACCATAGAGGAATATTGTGACCGTGAATAGTTCAAAGAAAAAGCTAGGAGTGAAAAATGATACTTGCTGGAAGCCCGACCATAGATGTCCTCGAAGAAAATATGCCAAAGATAAACTGTTTCAGAGTGCTCCCTGAAGTCTTTATCGACTGAATTACTTTTACGGTGGACGATACATAGACTTTTGTCTAGTCCCCGCTCCATAGAACAATCGATAAAGAGGTATTTGACCCCTGGAACCCCACATCGACTACTATTGCAGAAACAATGTGCTTGTAAACCCTAATCACCATTCCTTCTCCTCCAACTAGTTGATTATTACTTCTACATCATTAATAAAAACAAAATTACAATATAACGAATTGAATTAAATTTGATTTATTATTTTTATCATTTTTTACTTTTTATTACTATTTCAATTGAGGCTACATTTAAATGCTCATACTCATTTACAACCACTACAACATCTCCTCACACAATAATCTTCTATTTGATTCTTTCTAATCCATCCATAAATCCATCTTAAACTCATATTTATTAAGCATTAAAAAAGTCAAAATTATTAAGCATTAAAAAAGTCAAAATTTTTGAGATGTTAAGTTTTTAAGAAATATTTTTAATAAATAAATAATATATATTTTTTAATCTCTATTTTTTTTTGATGATAGATCTAAATTTAAAATATATTTATAAGAATTTATTTAAGTATTGTGACCAAGAACATTTTATAAAGCATCCCATTAGTTATTTTCTTTTAATAAATAATTTGATGTCGCAGTAAATGTGAACTTGACATGTTGCTTCTTAGCATCATCCACCTTGGTAAAAAGTACCATAAATCGCTGCATAAACCCAAGCCTTTTATTCTCAAACCTCTATAAATGTTTTCAATTAGATTGTGATGCAAATGACTTTCACGTTCAGTCTGGATTCGATAAAAGCTGAATTATAACAGCAGGTAGCGTGGTGCATACGCACAGGTATTGAAGATCGACTACGTAGACAATGGAAAGCATGGAAGACTTCGGGGAGATGGGCATGGACATGGAAATTGACTTGGATACGTTGGAGTTGGATTTGGAGGATGATGGGCAACAATTGCTGCAGGAGGAGGAGGTTAATGACGAGGAGGGGGGAGAAGAGGAGGAGGAAGAGGATGATGATGACGATGATGAGGAGTACACCCTGCGTTTTCAGGGGGAGATGGACCCCCTTGCATTTGCAGAAGACGACCACACTGGTGCTCAGCCTTACCAGCAGTTCGAAAGGCTCGAGTATGAAGCCCTTGCTGCTCGCAAACGCAAGAAGCAACATGATCAACCAGAGCAAATGTATGTTACCCCACCTTAACGTTTTCTTGCATTATTGTTTTAGGGCACTGCACTGCACTATGCTCTCACACCAATCAAACTGCTTGGAGCAGTCAATTATTTCGTACAATCAACACAGACAACACAAAAGGCTCTGTTTTGTTGTTCTTTTAAGCCTACTTACATTGTTTCAATCCTAATTAACTAAGTCCGAGCAGAATTACTCCCTAGTCTATTTCAAATTTTCAACTTTCAAGTGCTCTTCGGCATCTTGATGTTATCAATATTCTAAGTTAAGCCTGTTAACATAAATGTTTTAGTATATCAGAGATATGGGTCTGTCAACTATTGAATTATTGAAGGGATTAGTTACTAAGTACGATATAGGAATAAAACATATATGTTCCTGCCAAACTGCAAGTTTTGGTTCCTTTTGTGGTAAAGATCTGTTAAGGCAATGTTTTACTTTTGACTTGCAACTGAAGGTGGGAAACCACTCAACTTTTAGTTAAAATAACATGACGTGTGAAAAGATTATCAAGGATGCCAAATGTATACACGAAATTATATTGCATGAAAGAGCTGTCGATTCCCTTGTATAGATGAAGTTCAGTTTTATATATCCTGACTCCTTGCTTTGCTTTTAGCATAAAAATATGTTGGAGACTTGGGTTTTAAATATCTGCAGGATGCTTCTCTGCATATGAATGCAGTGTACTCTTTTGAACAATTAAAGTAGTACTCTTTATGTGCACACTTTACATAGGTTCTTAGATATTTTTTGACATGAGTGGATAACTAGACAATGATTAAAAAAACATCACTTTTGATTGTTTTGAATTATTAAACTTCTACTATTTGAATTAACTTTCTTACTATCAGGGATGATAATGCCAAGAAAGCTAGGCAACAAGACCTTTTTGGTGCCAGCATCGATGAGATCATGGAGGCAGCAAGTTTTGGATTAGGTCGCAAGGGACGTAGAAAAGAGGTGTTAATTTCTATCTTTCATTCACACCTGGAAAACAATTCAAGATGTTCAAGAATAAGAATAGTGTATAATGGTTAGATGAGTTGTCAAGCCTTTGGATAGTAAGCATGATACAAACACTAATTTATTTGGAGCTTGCAGTGCCAAGTGGTCCTTAATTTTTTTGGCACATCTCTTGATATTTCCCTCGTTGTCTTGTGTGATAGTACAAGAAGAGGAGTCGTAGAAAGGGGGATGGGCCAAAGTTAAGTCCTGAAGTGACAAAGAAACTAGGTGATGCTAATCTTCTTTATGCCACAAGTCGTTATGATGAGGTAAATATTCTCCTCGACTTTATTATTTCAACTCGCTTTGCTGTTTGGCTTTTCTAGGTAAGACATTTGGATTTAGCATGTTTTTTGCATGTTCTTGAAAATGATACTTCTATTGATTACAAAAATTAGCATAATGCAAAGATATCTTCAGCCCCTTAAATCTGGACGGATTTATGGGGAAGTTCACACTCTGCGAATTGGATAAACCAGAGGACAACCTCCTACTTAAATTCCTAAACTGCAATTCCACAGTGTCAAAAAGCCAAAACAAAGCTGACCCTACCATACAGTAACCAAAATTGGGACTAAGTCCAATATCCATGAGTCCAGCATCATAAAAACCAAATTAAGCCCCTTAAAGGTATTTAACTGTACTGCAAATAGCAGATAATTTTGGTGGGGCCATAGGATTTTTCCACATTGGTTGGATCATTACCATCTCTCTGCCTGTATTAGCAATGCACCTTTCTTGATCGCTGGGATTTTTCTCCCTGTGGTGGTGACATGGGGCAAACATCAATATTCTGTACTTTAGATCTTTCTATTATTGATTACTTGCATTGAGTACCTACCCACTTATAAACATGGCTGGGCTTCCTACTGGTAAAGTGCCTACTTTTAGATCTGTTCCCTCCTGTCTTGTCTGCTAGAGTCTGTTCTGCATCTAGATTGCTCCTGCTAGGGTGAGGGATTTATGCTTGAGCCTTGTAGTTTAGGGTTCCCAAATATGGTCAAACTTCAAGCTGCACTTTGTTGTGCTGCATGAAGATCTGTATAAGGCAGAGTGGACCATGTCATGCAGATAATAAAATTTAAATCTTATCTCTGGAGAGGAGCCACTAAAATTAACTTTTTTTCCACCCTTTGAAGTTGCCAGGCAAAATGGAAAGTTATAGGCCAGGGTTTGGTGTCTCCTAGTAGTGCTGTTAACAAGTGTAATTGCTTGTAAAAGAGGGTTTTGGGCAATTGTTGAGAGTCTTGAGACTCATGTCTCAGCAGAATTGACAAAGGGGTAGAAGTGGGAAACGTAAGGAGTCATGTTCTCTTCACGACAGATAAGACAGAGGGGCTTGTTAAAAGTAAAAATCCCATGTTGCTTAATCTGTCCTCGGTGGCCAGACCTTGTTAGAGTTCTGCAAACCTAGCACCCGACACTTAAATTCCTAGCAGAAAAAATGATCTACTGATTTAAATGCACAGCTAGGTTCCCAACACAAAAATTCGGCAGAAAGCAAACAGTACCAATCTCAATCACAATAATGACACAAATTCTGCCCAATTCGAGTTCTTCATTAACCTCTGAACTTACTTGGGCTCCCTTCTTGGGAAAATGTCCCAATTGAGGAATTACATACAACACTGGATCCGATCCAGCTGATCAACCCTCCTTGGCTGATTTAGATCTCTTTGCTGTCCCTTCCTCGGACCCAACACACTAACTGTGAAGCGTCTCTCAATCTTGTGCTGCTGTATAGTGTTTTCTCCCTCTCCCTAGCCTTTCTTTTATAACTTTACATTGAGCTAATCCCTAACCCTAATCTCCAAAGTGATTGACGGCCGAGATTAGATCTCGCCTCACTTGAGATTAAGGGCTGAGATTAAAACATAATCACTAAAGTAGTTTACTTTAACTCAATAAGCCAACACAATAATTATGTGCTTTTCCTAAACGTAACTTAGAGTTAGTTACAGTAGCAACTTGCTCAACCTAGAGCAAGTATCCAAGGAGACTGTGGGTGATTTCTGCATGGCTAGACACTAAAGCCTTCTGTGTAGAAGTACTTGCCCAAGTTACAAACATCAACGGACCTTGTTACAATATTGGCCATGTGAAAAAAAGCTCCCTTGGGTTCAAGAAGGGCTTTCCAAATGGCTAGAAATTGTGTAACCCATTTTATAACAGGGGCCCAACATTTTCGTCTTCCATTATTTTTCTAGGCAGACTTTCATGGCTTTCAAAATATCTACAGATGTGTGAGGTAGATAAGGATAGAAGGGATTTCCAGAATTTCCAAGCCTACTCCCTCCATGAATTCACATTCTTTTGCCCAAAGATCTCATTGGGTTAAACTCATGAATATATTGAAAAATGAATTTGTCAGTAGGTTGAGACTAAATTTTGTGGAAGGTCTTCCCAAATCATAAAGTCAGTAGTCATACAGTTTTTAGAATGAAAAAGGCCTCTTTTACTAATTTATTTGGCTTTGAAATAGGAATCTTTGACTGGGGAACAACTTGTGTCAAAAATATCTGCCCTATAGATTGACAATTGACTTGTTGAGTAATGCATGGCGGGCCTGGGGTCTCTCTAGTTAACAAAGGGCTTCTTTTTCATGGGCAGGCATATACTACAAGAAATTGAGTGCCTCTTGTTACCACTCAAACTCTCATCATGTGGAAAAGTCTAGTCTCTAAACCATAGGCATGAGAATCTAATGACAACTTGTTAAAATTGGCAACTAGGGCCAAACTCCATGTGGGTCATCTTATTAATGGGAGCTGATATTTTTCTTGGATCTCTCTCATCGAGAGGTGTAGGATTGATCTAATGATCATCCGATTCTGATAAGTATTCATGGAGATATGAATTTATTTGTGTTATGGGACAATTTGTCAAGGTCGGCCAGCAACCAACTAAACCCCACTTGTGCTCAACGTTTTAGTATAAATAGAGGTGGCCTTCAAGTCATTTCAACACACTTGGGATCTCTTCCTCTCTACTTGTCTTTGGGTTTTAGTAGGAGGAGAGATCCTAAGGGATAACGTTGCCCTAATCCAGAGGGTAGAAGTCGGAACTGCCGGAATTGTTGGGAATTGCCAGGAATAGCCGGAACAATTGGGAATTGCCGGAACTGCCGAGAATAGCTGGAACTGCCGGGAATAGCCGGAACTGCGGGAACTGTCGTAAACAACCGGAACAACAGGGAAAGATGACGCAGAGGGCAGAAGCTGGAACTGCCGGGAAAAGCCGAAACTGCTGGAACTGTCGGAACTGTCGGAACTGCCAGGAATAGCCAGAATTGTCGGAACTGCCAGGAATAGCCAGAATTGTCGGAACTGTCGGAACTACCAGGAACAACTGAAATTTCCGAAACTGCCGGAATAGCCAGAGCATCTGTCTTCGAAGGAGAGTAGCATGCAAGGGACAACTAACTAACATTGGGACAGTTTTATGGTACTTAGCAGCAAATACACCAAGCATGCAATGTTACAGCTAGCATGCAAGGGACAACTAGCATGCAACAAC
>APFE030061012.1:351560-371123 GCA_000404065.3 Pinus taeda | reverse complement strand
TCAAGGGTTTCCCCACATTGGGGTTTGTCCCTGGCTAGTGCCACATCTTGTGTCCTCTTGTCTTGGCTTGTCTTCTGGGATTTATGTTTATGTTCTATTTGCAGTTTACTTTAATGCTGATGTGATTGCTAATCTGGAAACGATATTGAGCTAACTTTGAAGATTGAAATAAATTGCTCTAAGCATAGAACATACCTAAAATTAACCTAGTCAAGTCACTCACTGTGACCTTAGGGGTCTTTCTCTCACTTTAGATTAAGGAAATGGGGTCCTAGCCTAGGGGGGTGTTTCTAAAAGTTCAACACAACCTATCATTGAATACGTGGGGAAAACTTAGGCTTTAGTTTTAAATGCACAAATCACTTGAGTGTTGTGAGCAAGTTCCTATATTGGAGGATGAAGGAAGAATTGTTTTAGAGATAGAAGGTATTCTCACCACAAGAGACAAAAGTTTGCTCCAGAACCATCAAGGAGTACCTCATCAAATGAAAAACCCTCTCGAAGAAGATTCATCATGGGGAAGAGAACTTCTGTCAACAATATCCCTCGTTGCCCTTGCTTTGAGGACAAAGCAATAATTTTGAAGGGGAAGGCATTGCTATATACATAAATAAAGATAGGGGATAGATAATTGAATAATAATGTGAATATGTAATAGAATAAAATAATAAATATAATAAATTGGTAGAAGAAGAGACACCTCTTGATTTAAAAGGCACAAGCGCCTCTTGAACATGTTGATTGGCAAGGGAATTTGGAGCCATAGACAGGGTTTGGGAACACAACTACATTTTACTCGCCAGGTTATTGG
The DNA here is from genome assembly GCA_000404065.3 of Pinus taeda. Taxonomy (NCBI): domain Eukaryota; kingdom Viridiplantae; phylum Streptophyta; class Pinopsida; order Pinales; family Pinaceae; genus Pinus; species Pinus taeda. The sequence goes on along the minus strand of APFE030061012.1, from coordinate 370,312 downwards.
TGATTGAATATATATGAACCTCAAATACATTGGAAACCTCACACAATTTTTTTTAGATTTAATATGAAAGAAATTTATTATTCCGTACCACTGAATCATGAAAGCTTTTTACTTTGAGAAGAGGAAATTAACTTTTTTGTCCAGATTGAGCATATAATAAATGATACATTGATATCCATAACTATTTTCTCTACTCTATCATTTTCCTTTCTGCTAGATAAATAACTCTTGCTTATTTGTTGAAAATGTTTGCTTTGACCATGTGCTTAACCTATATATCCAATAGAATTACAACACTATTGCTGAAAATTTGAAGGTCTTTCTGTTCATGTTGTTTGTGCATTTGATTTTATAAGCATGTTATGGAGTACACTCTTGGTTTATACCATTTCATGCTGTTTCGATGAAAAAAGGAAACAGTTGACAAATCATCATTGCCTATCTCCTATTTGTTCCTTTATTACATATGATCAAATGTAGTGAAAAATACAATGCCCAAAGATTAAGTGTATGTGTGCTTTCCTTGCTGCATCCTTACATGGTTGTTCAATAATTAATAATTGATCGGTGTAACATTGTTACTGTTGTTTGTGCAGGCTATAGAACTGTTAAAAGAAGTTATACGCCTTGCACCTAATGTCCCAGATGCCTACCATACACTTGGACTTGTTTACGATACATGTCATGATAAGACAAAAGCAATCAATTTTTACATGATAGCTGCTCATCTTACACCTAAAGATGCCTACCTTTGGAAGCGTCTTGCCACATGGTCCATGTAAGTTATTTTGTGGCAATCAAAATTGCAGTTACAATTTGTAAAGTTTTAAATTTTTCCAAAATGAATGGTTTTCTTCTATGAGGTGTCAGATTGTTCTTAGTGCTAATTCTATGAGCCTGCCATATGAATTAATTTCTATATTTGCATTGCCCACCATAACTATTTGAATGCCAAATTAAGATGAACTATATTAAAACTAACATTTTTAGTTATCATAGTGGAAGTTAATCTTGGTAGGACATTTTCTTGTAGAATGACTATTCATATGTAATAGGTCAAGTTGCCAGGATCCATGGGTATGGTTATTGTTACACTCCACATTGTATGAGGTTGCATGTTGTGATTTTCAGTCACATTGTTGGATTTTGCTGCTTGTACCTTGGAGCTTTTTGATGGATTGAGGGTACATATTCCCTTTCTTTGCTTGGAAATGCTACTTGATGGTTGAATTGGTATTTTGGGTTGGAGAGGACTCACTTCTTTTTGGTAGATGGTCATGTTTACTTGTGTTCTCATGATTTTTTGGATGCTACTTTCATGCCTTTGTTTAATGGATCACTGTCTTGACATATGGGTGCTTGCTACTTCATGTATTATTTTCTTCTTGGAGCATCATAGTGACCCTGCATGATGGTGATGTCACTTGGAGGCAGTGTTTTGCTAGGGAGATCAACGTTTATTTACATGGTGCATCTCCTCATTATCACACATGTACATGTTGATTTAATCATTTGGTGACTATTTAGAGGTGGACTATGTGGACTGTTTGGTGAGAAATTGTTGAAGACCTTCTACTAGCTTTTCTTGTGGAGTGCTCCATCTAGTTGGCATCTTGCACACTTATCCATGGATTGGTTGGAGGACCCTACTTTGGGATTCACACACGTGGAGTGATTGCACACTTGTTTATGCATCTTGTGGACCACTTACTATTTTGGGATGGTGGTTATGGAGTGCTCTTTTAAGGGAAATTGTTTTATTGTTTTCTCACTCATGCATCTTGAAGGGCACATCTTGGAGGAGTTTTCTAGGTGGACCTTGAGCACATTCTCCTATGATAGAGATATTTTATGGTAATTTTGCTTGTGTGCATTTTGAAGGGCAGACTTTATGTGTACCTTTTAGCATCTTACTTGGTCAATATGCCTATTTTAGGTGATGCATCCTCTCTCTAGGAGATTCATTGTATATTCCTTTGAATTTTTAGATGGGGTGACCTCTCTTGGAGAGGATGGAGGCCACATATTCGCTTGACGTGGTTAACCATTGATTGAGGATAGATCTAACTACTCCAGTATTATATTATTTCTTTAAGTTGTCAAGGAGTTGGAAAATAATGTATTTCATTGTAAAAGAGAAGAGTCTTCCTCTATAAACAGAAGTTTTCTCTCCATTTGTGATGGTTGGGAGATTGGGGATTGAAGTTCTCCCCTTGGGCTACAGCATAACTTATATCAGGAAGGTTGAAAGTATTGCTTCTATTTTATGTGAGGCTTCTTCTATGTTTGCATTATTTCACTTGTTGATTATTGTAGGAAATCCCTGTAACTTGTTATGAAGGCTTTATAATGGAGTGTTTGCCATTTGTATGGTATAATGTGGTGATATATTCACTCTAATTCTTTTTCTTGTTATGTTAAGCTTGCATCTATCACAGTATGTTGTTGCTAGAAGTAATATGACATCACCTTTGTAACTCTGTTTAAGAGTGGCACCCTCAGCTTTCCAAGGTTAATTCTGCAGTAATTTTCAGCAAGCTAAGGCTGATTTGTGGCATGTATAACATCCCTTCTTTGCTTTATATATTCATGTACCTGCCCTCTTTTGTCCAAGATTTGGTGGGCAGTGGTCTTAGGGTTTCCATTGCCTTATTTTTTCTCAATCCATTCATCTTGTCACTATTGTTACAATTATGTAAATCAGCAATTATTTAGGTTCATTTTCAGATTCAAATAATTCAATCAGTCATCAATTGATATTCAACATTAAACAATGATTAGAAAGACTTGATCATTCTCATTGACAGACAATCTCTTAAAGCATGTACGTTAAAAAATTGCCAAATGGCAATTTTCACAATGAAAAAACAACATTTGAGAATCCTCAAGGTTCTAAGTCTGCTGCTGCTACATTATCGTCATTGGTTAGTGTCAGAAAATGTAACTAGGTTCAGTTGTCATAATGATCTTGGTACCTATATCATTGTATATTTTATGTAAAAGAAAAAGAAGAAAAATAATTCTATTATTATTATTTTATTAGATAAGCATGTCCTTCATGCTTCTAGGTTTTCTTGAGTCAAATAGTCAAAGTCTTATTTGAACCTATTGTAAAGAAAAAGGAAAAAAATAAATTTTAAATATGTAATTTGGGTCAAAAACCCCTCTAGATTCCAAGTCAGCCCAGTCCCAAAGGACATGTCTATTCACACCCCTCTGGACAGTGTATAGGATGATTTGAGCTCGTTTGGACACACACAATTCGCTCAATAGGTTCTGAAATTTCGCAGAAGAAGGAGGGCTGAAGTCTGAAGTTGGAGAAGGGTTTGTGGAAGTTCTGCCTCATCATATCTCTTGATGAAGATTTGTTGCTGGTTTCTTGTTGTTGATGGATTTACTGCGCAGAAGGAGGGTTTGACTTGGCATCTAGAAGGCTGGTATTTTTTTGTGGTCATGGGTCTTGGATATCTCACTTTTATCTGAATCTATAAGAAGAGAATTTTTTTAGGTTTTCCCTGTGGAGGGGTTTTGCTTGGCTTGGAGCCTATATCTTGTGTTCTTTTGTCTTCTATGATCTTCATGTTTTTATTATGGTAATTGCTTGATGAAAGAAGGAAAACATAATAATAATAATAATAATAATAATAATAAAAATGCAAACAAACTCACGAGTAATTATCATGTAAAGGGAAATCTAATCGAATTCGTAAGCCTCTCGATTTCTCAACAGTTAGATACTTGGCCAATTGGCTCTTTGGGTAATCATTGTTGTCAAACATAGTCTCCTGCCTTATGCGATCCCAACCTGTTGTGCTTCACACTATGAATGATATTGTAGGTGTTCCAATTCCATTCTGCTGATGAAGAGCTTGCCTCTTGTGATAGAATACGAGTGGCAACACTTTGCAAATGAACACTAAAGTTGGAGAAGGGTTTGTGGAAGTTTTGCCTCATCATATCTCTTAATGAAGATTTGTTGCTGGTCTCTTGCTGTTGATGGATTTACTGTGCAGAAGGAGGGTTTGACTTGGCATCTAAAACGCTGGTATTTTTCTGAGGTCATGGGTCTTGTATATCTCACTTTTATCTGATTCTATAAGAAGATAATTTTTTTGGGTTTTCTTTGTGGAGAGGTTTTGCCTTGGCTTGGAGCCTATATCTTGTGTTCTTTTGTTTTCTGTGATCTTCATGTTTTTATTATGGTAACTGCTATATGAAAGAAGGAAAACATAATAATAATAATAATAAAATGCGAACAAACTCGCAAGTAATTATCATGTAAAGGGAAATCTAATTGAAATCGTAAGCCTCCCAATTTCTCAACAGTTAGATACTTGGTCAATTGGCTCTTTGGGTAATCATTGATGTCAAACACAGTCTTCTGCCTTCTGCGATCCCAACCTGTTGTGCTTCACACTATGAATGATACTATAGGTGCTCCAATTCCGTTCTGCTGATGAAGAGCTTGCCACTTGTGATAGAATATGAGTGGTAAGACTTTGCAAATGAACACTGAAGTTGGAGAAGGGTTTGTGGAAGTTTTGCCTCATCATATCTCTTGAGGAAGATTTGTTGATGGTCTCTTGCTCTTGATGGATTTACTGTGCAGGAGGGTTTGACTTAGCATCTAGAAGGCTGGTATTTTTCTGTGGTCATGGGTATTGGATATCTCACTTTTATCTTAATCTATAAGAAGATAATTTTTCTGGGTTTTCTCCATGGAGGGGTTTTTTCTTGGCTTGGAGCCTATATCTTGTGTTCTTTTGTCTTATTGATCTTCATGTTATTATTATGGTAATTGCTTGATGAAAGAAGGAAAACATAATAATACTAATAAAAATGCGAACAAACTCACAAGTAATTATCATGTAAAGGGAAATCTAATCGAAATCGTAAGCCTCCTGATTTCTCAACAGTAAGATACTTGGTCAGTTGGCTTTTTGGGTAATCATTGTTGTCAAACAAAGTCTTCTGCCCTCTGTGATCCCAACCTATTGTGCTTCACACTATGAATGATATTGTAGGTGCTCCAATTCCGTTCTGCTGATGAATAGCTTGTCACTTGTGATAGAATACGAGTGGCAAGAGTTTGCAAATGAACACCACTTGCCCCATGACAAGTCCACCACTTAATTGGGTCCATGGTCCTCCTCTCATCCAAAGCTGACATGTCTGCAAAATCCTCTAATCTAATAGTAAAACAGGGAAATTATTTCCTTACATCAGTTTGTAAGGAAGTTAGAAACAACCTCTGAAAGACTTTCTTCACCTCATTTGCCACATCCTTGTCCTTATGTGGAGCCTTCTTCTTCCCATTGCTTTCAACAATGAATTCTTCATCATAAAATTTTGAATTCAAAGCATGTGCCAAAGTTTGTAATGGAGTGTTGAAGCTATTTCACCTGGTAACAATAATGGACCTCACTTGTTCAACAAAATCAAAATCCACAAAAAGAAGAATGGGAACCTCGTGTAATAATTTCCACAGTTTTTTAACCATGGTATCCATGCCGTCATAAACCTCTCCTAGGAAAGGTTTCTCTATGTCTGCATCTCAGAGAAGATCAAATGCAGGTAATGTGAACTTGAGCAAGAAATCAATCTTGCTCCACCAATCTTCATCAATAAACACCCTCTTCACCATACTTCCCTTCTCTGAATCTGCCTATCTCCAGTCAACCCAAGTTTGACCTACCACCATACTCATTAATGCAATTTTAACTTCATCAAGGCAACACAACATGATGAAGTTTGAGGCATACTTTGTCTCAACAACTCCAATCTGGAGTATTCTCGATATATTGCTTGAGATTGGTGGTGTTTGATGATGAATTTTACAATCTCCCTAGCCTGCTCTGTGACCTCCTTCATCGATTCTGTTTTTGCCTCAATCTCTTCTAAAATCAAATTCAAATTGTGGACAATGCAAGGAGTCCAAAATATGTGATTGTATCTACTCTCAACAATCAAGTTTGCAACTTTGCAAACAGGTGTATTATCTGTGATAACTTGCACCACATTTTTTGGACCTACTTGTTCAATAGCAAAAATTAAAATATCAACATCGAACTTACTATCCTTTACCTCACTCGAATAATCTTCTGCTTTGATGAACATGGCTCCTTTTGGTGATGATGCAATGACATTAATCAAAGCCCTATGTCTTGTATCAGTCCAACCATTTGAGATAATGGAAAGCCTTGTACTACTCCATGAGCTACAAATTGGTTTCAGAACATCATCAAGAAGTTGCTTGTCTTTCTTCAATGAAACTACTCTGCCTTTTTAATAGTTTGGCCCCTTGTAACCTTGAGGGGCTTTGTTAATCGCTCTCACCAAATCCTGTCAATATGGTGATCGAACCACATTAAAAGGGATGCCACAAGCAAAGATGGTTGTTGCCACTCTTGAGTCAACTTCTTCTCTCCCTTAACTATAGGCATTTTCACCAATCTGCTGTCTTGATTTGGAGTTGATGGCTTGGATAGCTTGGCTTCTACTTCTAGTGCCATCCTCTTTCTTGCTTCCTGAACAATCCTTGGCTCAATGCTATCAGTCATGCGAGGATTGGTAGTGCCAGTGCCAATTTTACTTCTTTAATCCTTCAACCTTTGAGCATCATCGCTCTGTTTCTTGAATTTAGCCCTCACCTCTGGATTTTTGGTATGTTCACACACATCAATACCCTTTATCTCTTCATGCAAAATGTGAGCCATCACTCTTGCGTAAAAGCCCTTGAAGGTCTTTTCATTTTTGCATAAATTGCACCTCCATTCACACGTATCACCAGAACTCTTCTGCTTCTCTTTGGTAACATACTTCCATAGAGGATAATATTCTTGCTGCCTAGTTTCTTTAGAGGATTTAGGGGCACTCAAAACACAACTTAGAGAAGCCATGAATGCTGCAAAATTACAAAATGAAAAACTCACCCAGTTTAGGGGCACTTGAAACACAACCTTGAGAAGCCATGAATGCTGCAAAATTAAAAAATGAAAAACTCACCCAATTCGCTACTGCCCACGCCCTTCCTCTTGCTACCCACACCCTTTCTCTTGCCGTTCACGTCCTTTCTCTTGCTTACCCACATCTCCAAAACACAAATAAACTCCTTGCTACTGCTATAGGAAGCTCCTCTTGCAGAAGAATGTCTGAGAAATGAGTGAATGAAGTGCCTTTTTAAAGAAAAGAAGAGGTTCATAGGGTTTCTAGAGAATTCTATTTGTAATTTTTTTTATTAAATTTAGTTAACGACCACATAAAAAATGTTTTATTAGTGTATTTGGGTGTTAGAAGGGGCCCACGCCCTTATTCAACCCTTGTACTGGCCAAAAAACTAAAAAAAATAAAAATTGAAATCCACTTTATGTCACCTAAAATGCGGCCTCTAGTGGCCAAAACGGGCTTGAAACGTTGTCGGCCATACTGTACGACGTTTCCAAATTGCGAAATGTCGTACGGTACAACCGACGACGTTTCGGGCCATGTTCAAGGCTGTTTTGGCGTTTCGGTCTGTTCCTGGTACTGGTACGTCATTTTTCTAGGCGTTTCCTGCAACATATTCTGTTACCGTTAGCACGACTGAAGCATAATACATTGCTGCTAGCATGGCTAGCTGTGAGGCAGTATGGCTAAGGAGCCTCTTTGGAGAGTTGTTTGAGCAAGTATTGAATACTACAGTAATTTATAGTGACATTAAGAGTGGGATTCGACTTGTTGAAAATCTCGTGTTTCATGACAAGTCCAAACACATTGAGATCAAATATCACTATATCCAGGATATGGTACAAAGAGGAGCAGTGAGATTCCATCATATAATGATTGATGATCAGATTGCTGACATTCCTACCAAGCCTTTACTGAAAGGGAAGTTCTTGGTTTTGAGAGAGCAACTTGGACTGACAGAGGTGACTCTTCCTAGAGAGGGTGGTCATGGATGATGAGCCTTGGATGTGCAGGTTCCTTGTCATGTGTTGACAAGTGGATCTCCCCAAGTAGTGATGAGCCTTGGATGTGCGAGATCCTTGTCGTGTTGACAAGTGGACCCCCCCAAGCAGTGATGAGCCTTGGATGTAGTGGTCTAACTAGAGAAATATAGTGAAATATCAAAACATGAACTAGCTACAATAAACAAATAAATATGCAATTTGAAGGTCCACAAGAAGAACAAGTTTAGAACATTGTTGAGCAGAAATAATAGAGTTGAGCCATTTTATTAAATATCCAATGAGAAGCTGAGTACAAAATATAGTGGGATGTGTGCACCTGGGCTTGCTTAAGTAAGCATGCAAAACCCAGGTGAGAATGAAGAAAACTCCACATTGAAATGGCTCACTAGCTGCACACTCTACCCAAAAATTTACTGCTGCTGCTGCTAGAGGAAAACTGATATTTGAGGCCTCAAATTTGCTCCAAAAATTATGAAAAATTAGGACAGTGATCTCCCATTGCCCAGCTTTGTGTCCCACTAGAAAACCTATAGCTGCTCCTCCAAAATTGTCCACAAAAATAACTGAGAAATCACTAAAAGATAATGCTGAAAAGATAGAGTGAAATTCCAGCTATTTCCCGGCACAAGATTGCTGCAACTGCTTGAACAAAAACGACCTACCTATTGTAGAGATGAAATAGCTTACAAAAAAGCAGGAAAATAAATATCCAATCAGCTCCAAGTTTTCTCTCCTAGGATTACACTCTAAGTTCACTGAAAGAGAGTTGGGATTCTCCGCTTGGAAATCCCTGTGCTAAACAATACTGGTTGACTTAGTTCAACAACTTAAGCAAACCTTCCTCCAATTTAGAAATGAAATGCCAAAACCAGAATGATCAAAATGAGGCCCCGACCTTCCTTTTATTTTTGCTTTCACTTCCTCATACTATGGTTCGATTTTTCCCATACCACAGTTTGATCCTTCCTATGGTCTGATTTCCATGCTTGGTAATTCCACAACTTAACTTTAAGTTTTCTTCTTTTCCTAATTCTCAACCATTGTCTTTTCTCAAAATTTATTAAGTATCTCTACAACTTATTTCTCCTATTTTTATTTAGCTAAATATATATATTAATCTCCAAAATTGCAAAATTGTGAATTTCCATGTCAAAATTTTAGTTGGGGATATGACAATCCTCCCCAATGTTGCTTGTCCTCAAGTAACTGTAGTGTTGGATGCTGCAGATTTGTTCTCCTTCCCAAGTGGAATCTTCTTCCGACAAATCCTTCTACTTGACAAGGAATTCTCTAATTATCCCGCTCCTCAACTTCCTTTCCCTCTCATGTAATATGTCCTCTGGTGTTAAAATCAAATGCCCCTCATCAACTAATGGTGGTAACTCAATGGTAGTCTTCACTTGTTGTCCCAAGGCCTTTTTCATGGAAGAGACATGGAATACATTATGCACCTTGCTTCCTGGTGGAAGCTCCAACTCATAAGCTACCTCTCCCACTCGTCGGATCACCTTGTATGGCCCATAAAGAAGAGTCTGAAGCTTTTCAACTCCCTTCTGCTTCAGTTTGGATTGCTTGTATTGCTGCAATCTCAGGAAAACCAAATCTCCCACCTCAAAATGTCACTCTACTCTGCCTTGGTCTGCATATAACTTCTGCTGGTTCTATGTCATTTGCAAGTTAGCCTTCAGTGCTCTAAGGATATCTTGACTCCCCTGTATCCAATCTTTGGCCCCTGGAGCTCTGCTATCTCCAAAAACCATATTAGCAAAAGTCATTGCATCATAACCATATAAAGCACGAAAGGGTGTCATACCTATGGACATTGATATGTGGTGTTGTAGCAATACTCCCCAAGGTGAAGCCACTTCACCCATGCTCTTTGCTGTCCAGTCACACTGTTACGCAAATACCCCTCAAGCCACTTATTTACTATCTTTGTCTGTCCATTTGTCTGAGGGTGGCAGCTAGTGCTGGGAGTCAGCTTCCTGCCAACAAGGCGAAATAACCCCTGCCAAAATCCTCCCATAAATTTGGCATCCCTATCACTGATAATCGCCTTAGACAACCCATGTAGCCTAAACACCTCCCGAAAAAACAACTCGGCCACCTGTGATGTTGAATATTGGGCTAGAATGGTGAAAAAGTGTGCAAACTTCGTTAGCCTGTAAACAACCACACAGATGCAATCTCTCCCCTATACTGCTGACAATCTTGTAATAAAGTCCATCGATATACTCTTCGACTTCCTCTTAGGAATAGGAAAAGGTTGTAGTAACTCAACGAGATGCATGTGCTCTCCCTTGTTTCTTTGGCATGCATCACACTCCCTGACATGCCTTAGAACTTCCTCCTTAAGACCCCGCCAAGTGAAACGCTCCCTAATGGCCATATAAGTCTTGTAGTACCCTTGATGCCCCGCCAAAGGTGAGTCATGAGCTGTGTGTAGGATCTTCTTCCTCAATTGTGATCTTGACACCAAATAAATCCGATCTTTATAATAGATAACATCATCCATCACTCGGTACCTGTCATCCCCATGAGTACCATCCAAGATCTCACATGCGTGCCGATCCTTGGAGTACTCCACCAAAAGTTGTGCCTTCCAATCCTGTGTGATATCCATCAAAGAGAGTGTTGCGGGCCTCTGTGATAATGCGTCAACTACTATGTTCTGCTTGCCCTTGACATACTCAATCTCGAAATCATATGCTTGGATATCACTGACCCATTTCTGTTGTCTCTCTTGTAGGTTTTGCTACTCCAAGAAAAATTGAAGATTGTTGTGATCAATCTTAACTTTGAACCTGTTCCCCACTAATTATTGCCGAAACTTAGCCAACACATGCATGACTGCTAGCATCTCTTTATCATATATGGGATACAATCTCTCATGTGGCTGAAGTTTTCGGCTCTCAAATGCTATGGGGTGACCTCCCTGTGACAAAACTGCTCCAATGCCCTCCCTTGATGCATCGCACTCCAAGACAAATGGGTGTGAAAAATATGGAAGGGCCAAAACATGACAACTACTGATCACCCTCTTGAGGTGCTCAAAAGCCTCTTGCGCCACACCAGTCCACTCAAAAGCCCCTTTCTTTGTCAAATTCGTAAGGGGTGCTGCTAACTGGGAAAACCCCTTCATGAACCTCCTATAATATGTATAGATGCCCAAATCCCCTCAACTCTGTCACATTTTTGGGCGTAGGCCAATCCAGGATGGCCCTAATCTTCTCCTGATGCACTCGTACTCCATCCTCCCCAATCACATGCCCAAGATATAACATCTCTGTCAATTCGAACTCACAATTCGGCATTTTCGCATACAGTTGCTGCTCCTCTAGTATGCGCAAGACCTCTTCCAAGTGTTAGAGGTGCTCCTCCCAAGTCTTGCTATATATCAAGATACCATCAAAGAATACCAAGACACATCGTTGCAATTGCTTGTGGAACACTTGGTTCATGCAAGACTGAAACGTGGCTAGTGCGTTGGTTAGCCCAAAGGGCATCACCAAGAACTCAAAGTGTCTATAATGGCAACGAAAAGCGGTCTTGGGGATGTCTTTTTCCCTCACCCGGATCTGGTGGTACCCTGAGCGCAAGTCTATCTTAGAGAAGTACTTGGCTCCTCTAAGCTCATCCATCAACTCATCAATGCGCGAAATGGGATACCTGTTCTTCATTGTTTTCTTGTTGAGGGCCCTATAGTCTATGCACATGCGAAGGGTCCCATCCTTCTTCACCAACACTACAGAAGAAGCGAAAGGACTCGAGCTAGGCTTGATATGCCCCAACCTCAACAACTCCTGTATAGCCCTCTCAATCTCATCCTGATATGCCTTGGGATATCTGTAGGGAGTGGTAATGACTGCGTGAACCCCCTCCTCCAACTCAGTGGTGTGCTCGAACCCTCTGTTGGGTGGCCTGCCTGGTGGAATCTCTCCAAATACCACCTAATGCCTCTCTAAGAGATCCAATATGTCTGGATGTGTTTGTTGCTTCAGCCCCCCAATCCCTGAGATCCTCAACTCTACAACCCACTCTATGTCACCGCGCCTTAAATCAACCTCCATCCCGTGTGCAAACACTGTTTTGGGGTGGATATGAATGCATACCTCTCAACACTACTAGCTTTCCATATGATCCTATGAACTCCATCTCCAATTTCCTCCAATCAGGTGTGACATTCCCAAGAGAATACAACCACTGAACTCCCATCACCACATTGGTGTCCGAAACGTCCACCACGAAGAAATGGTCTGTGACCGAATAGTTCCCCATGGTCACTGTCATGCTGGGAACATACCGGGTACACTGTATAGTTTTATCTCTTGGCACCAGTACCAAAAATCCCTCGAAAGCCTCTGTTTGAATGCCTCTACACTCCACCAACTGTGCATCAATAAAATTGTGGGTTGCCCCATTGTCCACCAACAAGGATACACGCTGTCCCTGTATTGTACCTCTGATCCTCAGTATCAAATACTTCAAAACTCCCTGAGGCGAAGCAATAACTCCCCCAGTGGGTAAGAAAGCTCCTCCACTGGGTGGGGGGTGGTGGGCCACCTCCTCCCAAGCTTTGAGGTCCACCATCACCTGCATCTACCTCCTGGTTTGCATCCTCCTCCTCTGGTTCACTGTCTGAAAATACCTCTATGTAGTGGGCCTTGCCCTTGGTACATCGATGCCTTGGTGCCCATGGCTCCTAACAAGTAAAGCATAATTTCCTTCGCCGGAGGTCCCTCCTAGTCTCATCATCCAACTATTCCTTCCCTGTCCACTCCTCCTGAGAAGGTCTGATGTCTTTTCCCTTCTAAGGGAAAAAGGGTTTAGTAGGTGTTGAAACCCTCGTCTTTGGAACAACATCTAGCATGTCCCGCTCTTGACTAATGGCATCCTGTAATGATACTAGCCTATAAGCTCGTACCCAACCTTGCAGAGGCTCGACCAAACCCTCAATAAACAACATGATCAATTGTGCCTTGGAAATATTTGAAACCATCATTGCAAGCCTTTGAAACTCTGTTATGTAAGCGTCTGTGCTGCCTGTCTGCTTCAGGTTAGCCAACTTGCTGAAGTGCAACTTCGAATCCTTCCTATCAAATCTTTCCACTAGCCTGCGAGTGAACTCACTATAGGATGTAATGGACGCTTGCCCAAGTGTAACTAATCCATGATACCACCACTCCTGCGCATCATCCTCCAAATGCAATGTAGCAAATATGATGGCATCTTGCCCCTTGCATGGGATTCAAACTAAGGTAAGTGTCTAGTTTCTGAACCCATGGTCTCACCGAACTCTTGGCTGACCCATAAAAACCTGGTAATGTCACCTTCCCTACTAGCTTCAGATTATCCCAATTCTGATTTTGCGGTCCTCCTCGGAATGAGGGCCCAACTCCTTTATATTTCTCCTTTAGATGACAGTAATCTGCAAAGGAGAGTGTCCCTCTGATATTGGGATCCAAGGACTCATACTCGTCAATCTTGGATTCCCGTCAGTGAATGATCTAATTAACTCCGTGAATGCATCAACACCTCCCTCTCACTCTGGTTCCTTCGTGAAGCGAGGCATAGTTGACCTGGGAGTTTGACCATATGTGTGGGTTGTGTTGGAAAATGTAACTAGGTTCGGTCTTCATAATTGTACTTGAAGTCAAAATGTAATATATTTGTCAAAGAAAAGCAAAAAGAATTTTTATTATTATTGAATTGACTTTTTAAAGCATGGGTTTCATGCTTGGGTCAAATGTATAGGTCAAGCCTCCATTGTAGGCTTTAGGTTATTGTCAAAGTCAATTTGTGAAGACTCGTCCATCAAGTCAAAGTCTTCTTACTGTTGAAAGAATTCTCATCAAGTCGGCCTACCTCAAATAAATCATGTCAGCCTAAATACAAAGACACACCTCTTCATATATTCATGTTGGCTCATTTCAAGTTGGCAACAACTATATATACCAGGATGAGGATTTTGCATAACAACCACAAAAAATCTCGCATAAGAATGTCAGAGAAATATTTCGGTGTTTTTATAGGAGCTCAGACAGGGTACAAGGAGGATCTCAGTGTAATCATAGAAGCTCAGGTTAAATCTTAGAGATAATTTCGCTAAACACAGGTGCAAAATTCCAGTGACCACAATTTCAAACTATTATAGTTTCAGTTCCATTATAATCTCGTTGCGATCACAGTTCGGTGCTCCCATGTTTTGATGCTACTACTATACTACAATTTCGGTGCAAATACTGTCTTGGTGTAACCACAATATGGAGGGTTCAGTGCTACCACAACATGGAAGGTTTGGTGTCACCACAGGGAGAAGGGATCAGTGTTATCATAGTGGGAAGACCTCGGTGCCACCACAGAAATAAAGTCTCTTGTTGCTATTACAAAGACAAGGTCTCAGAGATATTGCAGTGATGATGTCTCAGTGAAAGCTTAGTGGCAAGTATTCAATGTTACCACAGTGACAGGAAGAAGGATGACTTGATGGAGGTAGTCTCGAGTCTAGATTGTAAGGGTCTTGGTCGTCTCATCTTTTGAATTTACTAAAGGAAGAATTTGTGACTGGGTTTTCCCCGCGAGGCGGTTTTTGCCCTGGCAGCGTGCCTACATCTTGTGTACTCTTTTATTTGTTGCTTGGCATTAGTCTATGATAAGAAAAGATAAATCGAAAGAAATAATAATAATAAAACATCACAAGATAATGTCATTAATAAAGGGAAAACATTTCACTGCCACCTCTATGGATTTTCCAACATGGTATCAGAGTTATGGTCATTGTCAAACGTAGTTTGAAGACCATGGTCATGGTCAAGGGTAGTTTGAGCTATGGTCATGGTCATCAGAGAAGGATTTTAATATACCACAACTACGGAATTCAAATCAATATTCAGAAAGTGAGGGTCGGTAAAATCACAGTAAAAAAGGCTCGATAAACTTCAGAGAGTCTAACTCATATAATCTCAGAAGGAAGTTTTGTGATACATTTTGGTTCATTTCTGAGATTGGGTGATCAAGTTTGCTGAAAAATCTCAGTAGACAGTTCAATATAATAGTGAAGAGAAATTTCAGAGGAGAAAGTTCAGACAAGGCATTTCAGAGATAAATGATTTAGTGTCATTATAAGGAACTTAGTTAGGGTAAAGGGATGATCTCGGTGCTCTCACAATTTGCTATTATAATCCCACAGTTCGATGCTACTACTATTCGGTGTTATCACAGGGAGAAGGTCACAATGCTATTTCAGTTATGAGGTCTAAGTTCAATCAACAAAAATAAGTTGTTTATGACAGCATAAGAAGTAGCTTATATGAAGTCTTGTAGCAACTATTTTTGCAAGCCTTCTCTACAACATTCAACAGTTTGAGAACAACTTCTAACTCAAGTAAGTATCGTGAATACTATGCTTCATCTAACGATGTGTTTATAGTTTCCAAGGAGAGCATCAAGTCCTATAAAACACTGATCTCTCGATTAAAGGAAGTTCAAGGTATGTAAACTCGAGGTACGAATATTTATAAAGCCTTTATTATATTTAATCTTAGATGGTCCATATAATTCTAGTCTAGATAAAATTAACATACTAGAACCTTAGTCCTTATCCTCTAGTATTTACAAGCAATCTAGATGCCAAGTAAAAAGTCCTACTAATGATTGAAATAATAAACAACTTATCATAGGAATCCATCCTCCATGATTATGTAGAAGATCTAACTTGAGAAATTAAATTATGTCCTTGGTATCACATGTTGTGCTTGTAAGTATGTATTACAGGTATAAAAGATGATGGCTTAATACAAAGAGAACACTTCAAGGAACCCTTACCAGGTTTGCCAAGGAACATCTCGAGGTATGTCTTAAACTACACACCTTACAAGATTCTCTTAAAGTATAATCATCTTATTTTTTAAGTTTACATTACATTACTAACATTGTTATGCCTCATTGTTTTGAATCATAATGATTCTTGTTTTGGGTGATTCATCACTTGATAAATCTACTCTCTTCATATTCTTGATTGATTTTATAGAACCCTAGACAGGTTCTCTGGAAAACCCTAACCTAAGGGTATGCTAATGTTAATGTCTGAAACCCTAAAACTACTTAGGGTTATTGAAAAATGCTATTTGAAGTTTTTGTTGAAAAATGTTGTGTTTGGGGTCTTGATATGATTATGAAAACCCTAACTTGTTAGGGTTGAAATATGTTGTCTGAAATCCCGAACCTTTGAAGTTCTGGTAAAGTATGGTTTGCTATCAATTGAAACCCTAGATCCTTAGGGTTTGGTTGGGTATATAAGCAAAACCCTTGTTATGTATTCAGAGTCCTAGGAATGAAACCCTAGGTATGTGTTCATTTGGTTGAAACCCTAGCCTGTTCTAGGTCGATATATGTCTAACATATTAATATTGCCTGACATATGATGTGATTATGATATGCTGACGATTTCCTGGATTTATGTGTTGACCTAAGTGTTAATGGTCATGAGACTTAGGGTTTGGAAACAAGCCCTAGTTAAAGTTTGATGGTCTAGTATGATGTTTGAAAAATCTAGGGTTTAGCAGCTAAAACCCGAGTAGTATTTAAATTCTCTAACATGTATAATCGTCTGGAATTTATGAATCTATATAGTGATTGCTGAGATTTTGAAGATGGAAATCTAGGGTTTACATCAAATCCTAGTAGATGCTGGTAATGATGTTGATTAAGCTGTGATTGGTTTTGATTGTTGAAGCTCATGTATGAAATCTTAGTGAGGAGTCTAACATATGAATTCTGAAAGTTGTTATATTCATTGATTTGATTTGTTTCTAGGTTTTGCTATATAAGGGAACTTGTTGTTGAAAGAATATTGAAACCCTAGATATAATGAGTTTGATATCTTATGAATGGATTTGGGGTTTGTAGCTAAACCTGGGCAAGAAGTTGAAGTATGGAAGTACAGTCTTGTAGGAATTTACAGGGTAAGTTCCTCAGACAGAACACCAGAAGGACACCGCTCACATACAGATCACAGATCAATACACCAGTATTTTGACGTGGTTAAAACCCTCAGAGAGGGAAACAGTCCACGGCCTGCGCCAACGTGGCTACTACAGGCAATTTATTAATAAAAGAATGAAAATTTACATAAGCTTCTCTCATGCACGGTTAACCTACAAATGACACTCCATGCGCTTTAAATAGAATTCATGGACCAATCGGGTGTCAAGCCACGGATCAAGTGTCGGTAATACCGAGGAGAGAATGAACCGTCGGATCACTACATATCGTGACCGTCGGATTGTAAGTTACAAAATGTACAACGGTAAAGAAACACACTTTACCTAACGCTAACCTAACTCTATTCTAGACCAAGTTGAACTTAACTATTCCTATGTGTCGGAATATCCTAACATCCCCCCTTAAGAACAACTTGGGATAGGATTGAAGGATTTACAAATATGACACAATAGGAGAAGGAAGGAGGCACTAGAGCCTATCCCCCCTTAGTGACAACTTCCTGAACTCCAAGCATATATCGAAGTTTAGTGGACTTCGCCTCTGTGAGAGCCTTTGTGAAGATGTCTGCAACCTGATCATCTGTGGAACAATATTGCACTTCAAGAACATGGTCATGGATGAGCTTTCTGATGAAGTGCATGTGAAGTTCAATGTGTTTGCTGCGCTGATGCTGAATTGGATCTTTGCAAAGCTGAATGGCACTTTGATTATCACACCAAAGTGTAGTCGGATGCTACTGCTCAAAGCCAAATTCTGATAGGATCTGAAGAAGCCACAAGGCTTCCTTACTAGCTTCCATGGCACCACGATACTTTGTTTCTGCTGACGAAAGAGAAATGGCAGCCTGTTTCTTACAAGCCCATGTAATAGGGCTTGAACCAAGAGTGAAGACATAACCGGCAGTAGACTTCCGATCATCAGGGTCACCAGCCTAATCAGAATTAGTGAAACCAACTAATAGAGGAGCTGCTTTGGCACTGTAATGAATCCCAAACTATACTGTACCTCAAACATAACGAAGTATTCTTTTAGCTGCTTTCCAATGACTTTCATGGGGGTTTTGCATAAAACAAGCAACAAAGCCAACAACAAAGGAAAGGTGAGGACGAGTATGGGTTAAATACAAGAGTTTTCCTACAAGTTGTCGGTATAAGGTAGCATCAACTTCAGGAGAAGTACAAGAGACTGAAAGTTTGACTCGAGACTGAAAGGGAGAAGGAGCTGGCTTACAATCTTCCATGTGAAAATGATGAAGAATATCACAAGCATACTTGGACTGGGAAAGGGAAATACCCTCCTTGGATTGCAACTTGAAGACCGAGAAAATAGTGTAAGTGTCCTAAGTCTGTCATTTCAAATTTCTTTTTAAGGCTGGAGTTCACATGGTTTATAAGGTTGGGATCACTACCAGTAAGAATAAGATCATCAACATAAAGAACAAGGATGATAAGAGAGTTTCCCACTTTCTTGGTGTAGACAGTATTGTCAGAATGACACCTAGAAAAGCCAGATTCTAAAAGAAAGTTATTCATTTTGGCATACCAAGCCCGAGGAGCTTGCTTGAGACCATAAAGAGATTTCTTAAGTCGACATACAAGGCTAGAGTCTGTTTGGATGAAGCCGATGGGTTGTTCCATTTAGATTTCTTCATGCAAGTCGCCATGCAAGAAGGCAGATTTAACATCCATCTGATGGACTTCCCATTTTAAAGAGGCAGCAAGGGAAAGGACAAGGCAGATAGAGTTCATTTTGGAAACAGGGGAGAAGGTTTCAGTGTAGTCAATGCCTTCAACCTGTGAA
>APFE030061012.1:317583-347594 GCA_000404065.3 Pinus taeda | reverse complement strand
GAAAGTTAAGAAATACTTGCAGCCAGATAATGAAGCAACAGGAAGTGGACCACATAAATCACTGTGCACAAGCTGTAAAGGGGCCGAGGCGTGCCAAGAGGCACGTTTTTCAAAACTGTCCCGATGATGTTTTCCGAGTACACATCCGGAACAAACACCATCTCTGCAAGATACCATTGGAAGACGTGTCACCATAATTTATTTACATAGATTTTGAAGGGAGCGATAGTTTAAGTGACCAAATCGCTCATGCCAAAGTTTGCTCACTTCATCATTATGAGCAACAAATACTGAGGGAAGATTTGATGAGCCAAAGTTGTGAAACTTATACAACCTTGTGGAATCATCAGCAATACCAGTAGCTAGAATCTGTTTAGGATCTCTTAGATCCTTGATTACAACATCATGAGGTGAAAATTCAACAATTTTACCTTCATCTGAATGAGTTATCTGATACACAGATAGAAGGTTGCTGGATAAGGTTGGAACACATAATACATCATTAAACTGACCATTGTCTAAATGAACAGTTCCAGTCCCTACAACATTAAGAGATCTATCATCACCAACATATATATTTTTTGTGTTACAATCATGTAAAGAAGAAAACATGGCTTTGTTTTTGGCCATGTGATAAGAGGCTCCAGAATCAATGAGCCACTCATGAGAATGAGAAGAAGAAGATACATTTAATGCATAACCAGACTGAGATGATTGACAACGACATGCAGAAAGTGCCATTCCTGAAGATGAAGTTGAAGTTGAAGTAGAAGAATGCTCCACATGGATGTTATTTTTCTTCATTGCGGCTTCCAAGGCTTCCATCTTCTTAAAACATTTAGATTCTAAGTGGCCATCTCGATTACAAAAGTTACAATGTCTATCAGTCTTCTTCCATTTGTTTTTATTGGTCTTATCATTTTGCTGAAATGATCTTTCATTTGGAGACTGAGTTTGCTTAGGACCCTTGTTTGGTTTATGACAATTCTTTTTAGGATATGACTTCTTAGGATTCTTTAAATTTGGTTGCTGCTGGGCGGCTAACGCTTTCTTGGAAGAGTTTCCAAGATTAAGAAGACCAAGGTGTAAGATTTTTTCCTGTTCTCTTATTAAAGAATCACAAAAAGAGTCAAAGGAAGGGGCCTTGTAGTCTGTTCCTTGACAAATGAAAGCTTCCCTTGTAGAATGGGAGGTGGAAACAAATACAGAGTAGGCTGGTCCCAACTTAGTAAGGATGGAATAAATAAGGTTACTATCTTCTTTCTTAACCTTACACCTTCCAAGAGATATCTAAGGGTCTTGAATTTGGACAAGAAATCTTCAATGCAAGAAAAATTATTAGGATCCAATGTAAGCAACTCATTTTCAAGTTGATGGGCTCTAATTTCATTTTTAATCCCAAACACTTTAGTGATTTGTTCCAATGCTTCATGAGGAGTATCAAGTTCTGCAATATGGAATCTAAGATCAGGAGAAATAGACATCCCTATCAAACCACGTGCTTGATCTTGTCTATTTCCCATTTTGCAACCTTGTCTTCATCTTTTGGTTTCTTCTCTTGGCCCGTGGCTATTCTGTAGAGACCTTTACTTCTAAGTAAATTTTCCATGTAGGATACCCATTGGAAGTAGTTAGTTGCTTGTCAGAATGACTTGGACAATGGGACTTTCCATTTTTTTTAAAACTGAAGCTGAAGATGCTGAAAGTAAGTGTTTCAATGGATAGATCTCGAAAAATTAGGCTGTTTTAAAAGAAACGGCTCTGAAAAAGGCTTCCGGATGAAGAAGTTATGGCTTTTTGAAAAAAATTTGTTGAAGTCGCCGGCAAAGTGCGCGAATGTGCGGGAATGAAAAAAAACGCCCCACAAAATGGAGATTTGAACCCAAGACCTCTACTCTCTTAAAATAGCTTTGAACCAATTGATCTATACAAAAAATTTGAGAGAGAGAGAGAGAGAGGGGGGGGCTTTGGGTTGCGTGCTTGCCTTGAGAAACCTCTTTTTTCCTACAAAACACAAAACACAAAACCCAACACGGACATGCAAAGAAAAACGAACCTTATGGCTCAAAGTTAGCTTTACCCAAAAAACTAAATATTTAAAAAAAAATTTAGCTTTAGCCGAAAAACTAAATATTTTTCTCAATGTTTCTGATTTTCCGAGATCACACTAAGGTGCAGGGAAAAGAGCATACGCATGAGAAAAAAATCCTTCCTTTCTGTTTCTGATTTGCCCAGATCGCACAGAGTCGCAGGGCAAAGAGCATACGCAGAAATGAAGGGTATAGATCCGGTTAAAAGAAAACTAAATAAACCGAAACCGAAATAAGCAGAGAGAAAATAACAGTAAACTGCAAATAAAGACTGTATACCTCCAGATCTTAAAAATGACGCAGATAGGGCTACCGGAAACCTTTTCGCGTGAAACGAAAGGGGTTCCTCACTGGAACAGATGCTCCGAACACAACAGAGCAGTCCTCTCGGCCCGAAAACAGTCAGAAACAGTAGATCTAGGAAACGACAGCCGCATGCAGTTCTACCGGCTTCAGATTTGGATCACCAACGGGCGCGGCCCTCAAATAGCTCTGATACCATGTAGGAATTTACAGGGTAAGTTCCTCAGACAGAACACCAGAAGGACACCGCTCACATACAGATCACAGATCAATACACCAGTATTTTGACGTGGTTAAAACCCTCAGAGAGGGAAACAGTCCACGGCCTGCGCCAACGTGGCTACTACAGGCAATTTATTAATAAAAGAATGAAAATTTACATAAGCTTCTCTCATGCACGGTTAACCTACAAATGACCCTCCATGCGCTTTAAATAGAATTCATGGACCAATCGGCTGTCAAGCCACGGATCAAGTGTCGGTAATACCGAGGAGAGAATGAACCGTCGGATCACTACATATCGTGACCGTCGGATTGTAAGTTACAAAATGTACAACGGTAAAGAAACACACTTTACCTAACGCTAACCTAACTCTATACTAGACCAAGTTGAACTTAACTATTCCTATGTGTCGGAATATCCTAACAAGTCTCTTGCTGATTATGTTTGTAAAGTCTAAATGCTTCTGTTGTTATAAGATTTTAATATGGCTAACTTCATGCTTCTATAATTTTGGTTGTACTTGCAATCTAAGTTGTGAAGGTACATCATCTTAAAGTGGGTGAAGATGATCGTAAGTAAAGTTGATGTGATAAGCATGATATATGAATGAATTTGATAAAAAGGGTGGAATCCATGAAAGATTCTCCAATTTCGTAAAGAAGAAGTAGAACTCCCCAGGTTAAGAGGGAGCTTGAATGAAAGGAATCTCCCTAGGATAAGAGGATGGTTGAGAATATTCCTTGTGCAGGAATAATTAGATCTTCTCTGTTTAAGATAAGTGACAAATATGGTTCTCTACTTCATGTGTCATGCACTAAGGACTAACAACTATAAGTCTTAGTGAAGGCCATGAGTGAGAGAGGGAAATTGGAGAATGCATTTTGAGGTGCTGCTGAAAGAAGGAAAGCAAGATCCGATTGAAGAATATGTTGCTGCATATGAAGTAGGAAAGGAAAGTGTATGATTGAGGAATCTTCTGTCAAAGATTCAGTTGATAGTCCTATTATGAAAATTTGAGAAGCAACATCAAGTTGTCTGGAAGACTCCGGAGGTTTGTATTTGATTATGTACATGCGAAAGTATATTATTGATTGGGGTTGTGTTTGTACAGGTAAATCTCTCCAAGATTTTGACAACATGCTGGTTACCGACCAGTTTGAGTGGGAGAGATTTGTTGTCCTTGATTTGCTGGATCAAGGAGTGTTGAGGCTTTGTGAGTGAAGCATTGCCTAGGAGGACATCTGGCTGACACTTTGTGTTGATGTCTAGTTTCCGAAGGTGGAAAGATGGCATTGTTCATTGAGCTCTGACACACACCTAGATCTCTGGGTTGATGGTTAGCAAGTAAGCTTGATGGTACCTAGAGAGGCTGAAAGTTTGAGTCCATCTTAGTCCCACTTGGATAGATTGCCCTGGTCAAGAATCTAGTCCGTGGCATTGCGGTGCCTAAACTTCTTCATAGATGATAGTTTTGAAATCTTCCATGTAGCTCTATGATTATATGTAAACATGAATACCTCCCTAGTTAAGAGGGAGTGTTGGAAAATGTAACTAGGTTCGGTCTTCATAATTGTACTTGAAGTCAAAATGTAATATATTTGTCAAAAGAAAAACATTTTTTTATTATTATTATTTATTATTATTGAATTGACTTATTAAAGCATGGGTTTCATGCTTGGGTCAAATATATAAGTCAGGCCTCCATTGTAGGCTTTAGGTTATTGTCAAAGTCAATTTGTGAAGACTCCTCCATCAAGTCAAAGTCTCCTTGCTGTTGAAAGAATTCTCATCAAGTCGACCTACCTCAAATAAATCATGTCGGCCTAAATACAAAGACACACCTCTTCATATACTCATGTCAGCTCATTTCAAGTTCGAAACAACTATATATACTAGGATGAGGACTTCGCATAACAACCACAGAAAATCTCGCATAAGAATTTCAGAGAAATATTTCGGTCTTTTTACAGGAGCTTAGACAGGGTAAAAGGAGGATCTCGGTGTAATCATAGAAGCTTGGGTTAAATCTCAGAGATAATTTCTCTAAAGATAAGTGCAAAATTACAGTGACCACAGTTTCGGGCTATTACAGTTTCGGTGCCATTATAATCTCGCTACTATCACAATTTGGTGCTCCCACGTTTTGATGCTACTACTATACTAAAGGTTCGATGCAAATACTGTCTTGGTGTAACCACAATATGGAGGGTTCATTGCTACCACAACATGCAAGGTTCGGTGCCATCATAGGGAGAAGGGATTAGTGTTATCATGGTGGGAAGACCTCGGTGCCACCACAGGGAGAAGGGATCAATGTTATCACAGTGGGAAGACCTTGGTGCCACCACAGAAATAAAGTCTCTCGTTGCTATTACAAAGACAAGGTCTCAAAGATATTGCAGTGATGATGTCTCAGTGAAAGCTCAGTGGCAAGTATTCAATGCTAACACAGTGAAAGGAAGAAGGATGACTTGATGGAGGTAGGCTCGAGTCTAGATTGTAAGGGTCTTGGTCGTCTCATCTTTTGAATCTACTGAAGGAAGAATTTGTGACTGGATTTTCCCCTCGAGGGGGGTTTTTCCCTCGAGGTGGTTTTTCCCTGGTAGCGTGCCTACATCTTGTGTACTCTTTTATTTGTTGCTTAGCATTAGTCTTGATGATAAGAAAAGATAAATCGAAAGAACTAATAAGAATAAAACATCACAAGATAGTGTCATTAATAAAGGGAAATCATTTAACTGCCACCTCTATGGATTTTCCAATAGGTTGTACGTGGATGTACATGTCTCCCTTCTCCTATTCTGAAACCTCCTTCTTCATTGTTTACTCCCCCACTACCTTGAGGTCCTCCCTGCATATTCTTTAATTGTAGAGCCAACATCTGCCTCATCATTTCCATCATTTGTTGGTTTGATCTTGCTAACTCCTCTAGTAATGGGTCACGCCCACCTTGCCTAGGCTGATCTTCACCATTGTCCCCCATGTAGTCTTTGGTGTTCTCAAACTCTGTATCAGAAAGATGCTCAGGCTCGTCCTCTCTACCATGACCTCTTCCTCTCCCTTTACCTCTGCCTCTAGGATGATGAACAATTATACCAAACGGTCTAGTCATGACATGCTCTAGAACCTACAGCTGGCCAAGAACATGCGCTGATACCACTGTAGTGGTCTAACTAGAGAAATATAGTGAAATATCAAAACATGAACTAACTACAACAAACAAATAAACATGTAATCTGAAACTCCACAATAACAACAAGTTTAGAACATTGTTGAGCATAAATAATAGGGTTGAGCTATTTTATTAAATATCCAATGAGAAGTTGAGTACAAAATATAGTGGAATGTGTGCACTTGGGCTTGCTTAAGCAAGCACACAAAACCCAGGTGAGAATGAAGAAAACTCCACGCTAAAATGGCTCATTGGCTGCACACTCTGCCCAAAAATTTATTGCTGCTGCTGCTAGAGGCAAATTGATATTTGAGGCCTCAAATATGCTCCAAAAATGATGAAATTAGGACAATGATCTCCAACCCAAGACCAACAAAACCCATAAATATTTTGGGCTAATTCCAACCTCTCGGAATTACCCAAAAATCAAGTGAAATTACCCACTGCCCAGCTCTGCGTCCCACCAGAAAACCTATAGCTGCTCCACCAAAATTCTCCACAAAAATAACTGAGAAATTACTGAAAGATAGCGCTAAAGAGATAGAGTGAAATTCCAACTATTTCCTGGCTCAAGATTGCAGCAACCGCTCCAACAAAAACGACCTACTTGTTGTAGAGATGAAATAGCTCACAAAAAGGCAGGAAAAGAAATATCCAATCAACTCCAAGTTTTCTCTCCTAGGGTGACACTCTAAGTTTACCGAAAGAGAGTTGGGATTATCCGCT
Organism: Pinus taeda; assembly: GCA_000404065.3. Lineage (NCBI taxonomy): Eukaryota > Viridiplantae > Streptophyta > Pinopsida > Pinales > Pinaceae > Pinus > Pinus taeda. The sequence continues at coordinate 341,080 of APFE030061012.1, read as the reverse complement.
TGGAAATCCTTGTGCTAAACAACACTGGTTGACTTAGTTGAATAGCTTAAGCAAACCTCCCCCCAATTTAAAAATGAAATGCCAAAACCAGATCAAAATGAGGCCCCAAGCTTCCTTTTATTTTTGCTTTTACTTGCTCATACCATGGTTCGATTTTTCACATACCATGTTTTGATCCTTCCCATGGTTTGGTTTCCATGCTTGGTAATTCCACAACTTAACTTTAATTTTTCTTCTTTTACTAATTCTCAACCATTTTCTTTTCTCCAAAATTTATTAAATATCTCTACAACTTATTTCTCCTATAGCTAATTAATATATTAATCGCCAAAATTGCAAAATTGGGAATTTCCATGTCAAAATTTTAATTAGGGATATGACATTGGATGTGCGAGATCCTTGTCATGTGTTGACAAGTGGATCCCCCCCAAGTAGAAAGGACTCTTGGTTGTGCGAAGATCTTTGTCATGTGTTGACAAGTGGATCCCTCGAAGTGTGTATAGGGTGATGGATGTATCTCCCTATGATGATTCTTCTTCATTAGATTGTAACATCATTGTTCCAAAGCGGAGACAATAAAGATCCTTGTATCAGAAAGAAATTCCTCCTTGGCAGTTATGGGATGAATTTCCTTGAATAAAATTTCATTTCCGACCTTTCTAGAGTGACTTTCTAAAAATAGAAACCATGTCTATCTTTGCAACCATGACTTTCCAAAAATAGTAAATCATCTTCCATCAATTCGTAGTCATATATAGATGATGGAAATCACTTAGCTTGTACTTAATCAATCTCAATTATTTAATTTTTAATTTAATAATTAATATTATTATTGTTATGATGCTATAATAATATTATTAAAAGAGAAATACATGTCACCTCTCCTACTTGGCAATCAATCCACGACATTTCTCTCTCTTTGATGGAACTCGTACCTCTCTCTCTCTCTCCCTAAATGAGTTCGTTCCTCTCTCTTGAATGCTCTTATGCACCTCTTACACACATTTATGACTTGTCATAAGATTCCTCTTACACCTCTTCAATGCATAAGTTACACTCTCTTCAAGGCATGCGTACCTCTCTCTCTTTATGGTGTAGGTTACTCAAGGCACACATACTCCCTCCTGATGGCATGAGTTACTAAGGAGAGTATACCTCCTTTATGACATAGGTTTCTCTCCAATTTTGGCATGAGTAACTCCTCAAGGCATATGAGTTACCCCCTCATGAATTCGACGGTCAACCTCCTTGCTCTTCCTATATATTTGTGCCTCTCATCCTCACTTGAAACACTTAAATGTGCTTGTGAAAGGATAATTCGAACTTGAGAGAGAGAGAGTTGGAGAGGCTAGAGGAAGATTGGGAGAGAGAGAGAGATTCTTGAAGAGCAAGCGCAGATCTTGGAGAGCCAAAGTGATTTAGTGTCTGCATTGTGAAAATTCCAAACTGGAATCCTATTGCATCAATTGGTATTATTTCTCCTAATTGTTAATTAATTTAACAATTTATTTGCTACAACAAATATTGAAACAAACACGCTGCAACCTTCACAAATATAATCCTACGGAAAAATAAAACGCTGGAAGCTGAGAAATGCTAACACACACACAAAATATAACACAATTATTTTTGGACAAAAGTCCCCAGAAAAACCCAACTTGGGAAAATTGGTGCAGCAGCTGAGGGTTTTATTATTATGCAATAGTGAGAAATTTTGAGTACAACTGGATGTCGAAATTTGGCAATCCTACGGAGGAAAAAATATTGGCAAAAATCTAGTGAGGAATTTCCTCAGCCCACAGGGAAATCCCATCATAACCTGCCTTTAGAAAACTCGACCCTCTATCCCTCTTCGTCAGCCTCTGCGCTGCACTGCCCAGTCTGCTTGACATCAAGCCTCTCACTGATCTCTGATGAAGTCGTTTTGCCTGCTGCTGGCTAGGAAAATGCTTCTCTGGCACTTTGGGACTCCTTATTGGCCTCTGGAATTGAGGACGTCTTTCCCTCTCGGCAAATCTAACGTGCCTCTAGAAGCTACCGCGCAGTCCTTGCATTAGCTTCTTTGTGGCTCTTCAGCCTCTCTACAAATGCACTCATTGGATCTGGAATACTCCTCTAGTTTCACTGTCTCTGCCCTTCACACAATGCTTCGATCTCTGACTCTCTCCAAAGGGCAACTTTGTCAATTGGAGAGGGAGCTATAGGGTTTAATCTCTCACCTCTCTCTTGTTGGTGTGAGGTAAGTATTGAATCTCTTTGTTGGGCTATATGGTATACCTAAGGTTCCTCAACAAGTGTGTCATTTTATTTCATGTCATTTTTGATCTTATGTTTGAAGGCTTTTGTGACACTCCCTCCCACCCCCTTGTTCTATCTCGAGCTATGAGAGGTTTTACTAATGACTTAACCCGACCTCCAAGGTGTGTTATGAAGATGGGGCTACAAAAATCCTTCTTTTTCAAAGGTTGCAGAATTAAAATATGATAGTGCCATTGAATCTAGATTGTCGAGAACTTTCTGAAGACATAAATTTCATCCCAATATAATTATTGGATTTAGAATTATGGCCTACTGAAATTAGACTATTTACATAACGCCACGCGACATCCATGTGTAGCCCACGTGGCCTAGCCACGTCTTCGCAGGTGGTTTCACATCACATCACATCACCTTGGGTGAGGTTCCATAATGATACTACCTACCAAATCCGAGTGATTTTACTTTTAGTTGATTGAGTAGGCATGCATAACATTTGGTTTTGTCATAGCTACATTATACATACATGGTCCATACACCATTAAAAACACAAAACAATGCTAGCATCGACCGCAGGAGCTTCCAAATTGTCCAAGAGGATGGCTTTGCTAAAAATCAACAACCTAGAACATGATCTGTTTGTATATAAGGAAATATTACCACTCTTTAAATTCATAAGAGAAGATATAATCATCAAGGGGATGTGAGTATTCTTCATGGCCATGTTCTATAGATTTCTAAGCATTTATGGCCAAATCTAGCGTTCAAAGTTCTTGTTTTTGGCACCACTGCAATACTCTTGGTAAAAGTCTTAGCAAATTCTTAGAATGCTTATGGTAGAACCTGTCTATGCAAAATTTTTGGGATATATGGGTGTCAATACACTTATAATAATCTCGGTGATCTGTCTTCAAACTGATTTTAGTTGCTAACTGTTGATCTTCTTAGTGCAATAAAAGCTAGCACGGTATTTCTGAAAAACTGATAATTACTTTTGATGTAGATTTTTTTTTACTTTTATTCCAATATATAATTTAGTAATTATACTTCAGAAATTCAACCATAAAGAACAATAAAATAGTAGAGATCACAATGCACAAAGAGGAGACAAGATTTACCCTAGGAAAACCCACCAAGGGGAAAAACCCAACAACCTTTTCAATAAAGAAATTCTTCTATTCAACAAAAGAGACACCTAGACCTATGGTCAAACTTGGTCAACCGCTCCAAGTCAAGCCTCCCAATCTGATCCAGAATTTCGTTTTCTTGTCATGACCCAAAATTTCAGCCTTTCTGCAATTACCAGTCAACCTAGAATTTCGGCCCCTGCAGTTGCCCAGAATTTCGCGCCATTGCAACAAAATGCCCAGAAACACTTGGAACCAGAAAGAAGAGAGTGTATCCACACATGCGAGTTGCAAGAGAGAGAAAGAGAGAGCCAATTCGTCTTCTTCTTCGTTCCATTGTCCTTCTTGTCCTTCGTTTTTTTTCCCAGAAGATGTCTTGTGTGAGATATGCGAATTGCCCAAGTGGAGGAGATTGATAGTGTTCTGTTGGGTTGAATGGGTGTGTCCTTTGCCCAGGGTTGATTTGACTTGGAAGGAGGCCGCTTGACAACTTTGGAGCCCAAAATTACAATTCAAAAATTTAAATTTTCTTCTTTAAAAAGTCGCAATGGGTCTTTGACTCAAAATAATTTTTCTTTTCACACTAGCATTTAAAATAAGCTTTACAATAATAAATACAAGTACATCAAGTGGCCAAATATACATTATGAAGACCGACCACAGTTACAAATTCAACACTCCCTCTTAACTTGAGAGGTATTCATAATCACTGTCATAGGTGTTCTCAAGTTGACAAATTTCTCTAAGAAAAAGGTTATATCAAATCATCATCATCAACATCATCATCTACCATCAACATTTGCTAGTGGTCATATCTGGGATGGTACCAAACCCATGGCAATGTCATCAACATATCAAGACTCACTCTTTTAGAGTGATCGGTCCCCATGGCCTCTCCCTAAGCCAAAATGCTGATACCTCAACTAGCTAGCACTCACTCACCCTTCTTGGTGAGCACTCTGGGCCAAGACCTCACTCAACCCCTCTTGGTTGGTGATCCGATCTAGATGCTGAAAGGACCTCACTACACCCTTTCGATGTGTGATTGGGTCCAGGACCTCACTCAACACTTCCTTGGTTGGTGATCGGGTCCAGATTTTGAAGGACCTCACTACACCCTTCCCAGTGTGTGATCAGGTCCACAAACCACACTAAGCCCTTTCCTGGTGTGTGATTGGGTCTCCTTCGAGAGGCACTCACTCAACTCTACTTGTTGAGCACTCTGGGCCTCTCAGACCCATTCTCCCTACCAAGAGAATGTCCATCCATGCTAGCACCAAATTGAAAGGGGTAATCTCTACAAGCCCCGACTTGTCTCTGAAGTACACGAACTTGTCTCTGGGCAACAACTTTGTCAGAACATCAACTGCCTGCTCATCGGTGGAGATGTACTCAAGCCTTATCGCTCTTCTCTGCACCATGTCACGAATGAATTGGTACTTAATCTCAATATGCTTCGACCTATTATGGAACACGAGATTCTCTGAAAGCTTTACACAACTTTTATTGTCATAGTATATCACCGTCGGTTCCAATTCTTATTCGAACAATCTTGCAAACAACTCCCACACTACTTCTGTACACATTCATTTGCTGCAATATATTCTACTTTTGCTACGCTAAGTGCAACAGATCTCTATTTTCTGCTCATCCAAGATATCATAGTAGAGCCCAAGCTGAAGCATATTCCATAAGTGCTCTTTCTATCTTCAACACTTCCAGCCCAATCAACATCTGTATATCCCTAAAGTTGTACATCCTTGTTTGCAACATATCTCAACCCATAGTTCACAATACCACGTAGATATCTCAGAATGTGCTTCGCTGCAATCTGATGCTCGTGCCTCGGTTCAACTTGGAACTAGCTCAACGTGTTCACAACAAAGCAAATGTCCGACCTGGGTTAACCAAGTACATCAATGAACCAATCAATCGCTGGTACATAGATGGATCACTGGTACATAGATGGATTTACCAAACTGGATTTAGAGCCTCTTAACTTTTTCAAGTTTGTCGCCATGGTATTAGCCATGGATTTACAATCCATAATACCAAACTTCTGAAGGATCTCAATCACATATTTTCCTTGACCAAGGAAGACTTCACTAGGTTTTTGCCATACTTCCAGTCCAAAGTAATAATGCATCAACCCAAGGTCCTTCATATTAATTTTAGAAGCGAACTGATTCTTGCATTGAGTAATAAGAGGTTCAACACCTATCAAAAACAAATCATCACATATAACAGTAGGATCACAGGTGCATTCTTCACAACCTTAAAATAAAGGTTTGGATCGACATCGCTCTTGGTAAATTCCAATATCGTCAGATAATTGTCAATACGAGCATAGCTCTTGGAGCTTGCTTGAGTCCATACAAGGCCTTCTTTAACCTACAAACATGAGACTCCTTTCCATGCACCTCAAAGCCTTGAGGCTGTTCTATGTACACCTTTTCGTTAATCACACCATTGAGGAAAGCAATCTTCACATCCATTTGATGTAAATTCCATCCCATTGAAGCAACAAGAGAGATGATGGATCTAATGGAGGTGTACCTGGCAACTAGAGCAAAGGTCTCAATGTAATCTTCTCCCTCTTTATGGGAGAACGCTCTAGCCATGATTCACGCCTTGTATTTATCAATACTTCCATCTGCAACATGCTTAATCTTATATATCCACTTGGAAGTCACCACTGACTTTTCTTTTGGCCTTGGCACAATCTACCAGACATCATTCTTCATGATCAATTGATATTCTTCATTCATAGCTTCCTTCCACACTTGCTGGCTGGCTGCTTCTTCATAGATGTAAGGCTCTGCATCAATCAAGTTAGTAATGAGAGTTGCATAGCTAGAGAACATTTTGGGTTTTTTAACTTCTCTGGATGTGCCATCAAGAGTTGTATGTCCTTCTACTTCTTCCAATGTAGATTTAAGCCATGTTGGTCTTTTTCTTATCTCTAGAACAATAACCAGTTCCATTGGTTCATGAGGTCCTTCTGGCTCTGCAGGACCCTTTGTAGAACTTGAATGCTTGTCCTTGTGTTTTATCTCATCAAGAGAGTCCATTGAAACTTCCTCGGACTTCTAATATGCCATATTCTCATGAAAAGTGACATCCCTATTGATCTCGATCTGTCATTGCTCTAGAATGTAGACTCTATAGGCCTTAGATGATTCACTGTAACCAACATATGCCTTTCTTCCCTGAAGGCTCAAGCTTGTTCCTCTTATCCTTAGGAACATGGATATAGACAGGACAACCAAAGATTCTCATGTGTCCAACCTCTGGCTTCCTTCTAGAGAATGCTTCTTTTGGAGTCATGCCTTTCAGAATTCGATGAGGACTTATGTTATGAAAATATACGGTTGTCAGTGATGTTTCTCCCCATAAGAACAATGGCAAATCTTGGTCATGCATCATGGGGAAAATTTCTTCAATGGATTTGTTCTTTCGTTTTGCTACACCATTCTATTGTGGATTATAGGGAATAATCAACTTCCTCTTAATCCCAACTTTGTTACAGAAAGCTACAAGTTCTTTCGAGGTGTATTCTCCTCCATGGCCAGATCTCAAAATCTTGAACTTCTTATCTACCGAGTTCTCTACTTCAACTTTAAATTCCTGAAACCTTCTGAAGAATTCATCCTTAGTTTTTAAAAGATAAATCCATGTCTTGTGGGAGAAATCATCAATAAAAGTCACATAGTACAATGAACCTCCAAGTGATCTCACATGCATCAGACCACACACATCAAAGTGTATCAAATCTAAGACTTCTTTAGATTTGTTGTCACTGCTTGGAAATGTTTTCTTGATATTTTTCCCAAGAGCACAACCTTAACATAAACCTTCATGATCTATTTGCAGTTTAGGGACCCCTTAAACTATTTGATTCAATTAAGGTAATGCTCTGTAATGAAGATGTCCATACCTTCTATGCCATAGCTCACTTAGAAGGATTTCATCATGAGCTAGGGCTTGAGATGGTTGACTCACAAGTCTATACAGTCTTCCTTCACGAATCCTAATAACCCTAGCATCATCTATACTAGAGCCCTTGGACCATACAAGTACTTTTCCATCCACAAAAGCTACTCTATCTCCTTTATCTTCCAAACATGAAATAGAGACAAGACGCTTTTTCAAACCTGGTACATATAGAACATTGTTGAGATGCATATTATTACCAGATTCTAGCTCTATGGATGCCTTTCCAACTCCTTCGACTGCATAGCCGTGATTATCTCCAAGCTCAACCCTTTGGGACGACCTCTTTCCCATTATGCTAGAAATATTTCCATGCTCTCTAGTCATATGCCTTGATGCACCGCTATCTACGAGCCACATATCATCATCATTTGGATTTGAACCTGTTAGAGAAGAAAAGTAGAAGAAATTTTTGTCACCTTTGGGCTTCTTGGGGTGTTCATCTTCAACATTAGCTGCGGAAACATGTTGGTTTCCCTTTCTCTTCTTATTATTAACCATCTCAGGACAATCCCTTTTGAAATGTCCAAATTTCTGACAACCATAACATTTAATCCTTGACATGCCCTTCTTTGACTTCTTGTGTTGAGAGCTAGTCTTCTTTCCTTTATTCTTGAAGCGCACTGCTAATGCTTGAGAAGCTTCTTTTTTCCTATCTCTCAATATAATCCTTGATTCTTCTTGAGCACAAGAGGCCCACAGTTCTTCAAATGTAGGTGTTTCCTTCCTGCTGCTTATAGTTGCTGCAAATGCATCCCATGATCTAGGGAGACCATTGAGTGCTGTGGTCACAAGTTCATTCTCAAGAATAGTTTCTCCAAGTGCTGCAATTTGGTCCTTTATTTAAGAAATCCTTACAAAATATGAAGCAACCGTGTCATCATTTGTCATCGTCACATCACGAAGTTCATTCTTCAAATTCATGGCTTGACCAACATTCTTGATAGTGCATAGATTTGTTAGGGCATCATACATCTTCTTAAAGGTATCCAACTTTGCAATGTAGGGGATAAGATGATCTCTAGTGGAGTCCACAATGATGCTCATGGCATTGAGATAATCTTCCTTAAACTTCTCCTTTCCCGCTGTGTCTGTTGGTTCCACAACTTTTCCTGTTACAATATCCAATACCTTGGTCTTTGCAAGAATAATATCAACTCTATGTTTCAAAGCCCTAAAATTTGAGGCTACTTCCAACTTATTTTCAGATTTCATAGAGGAGGCCATGGGTGCGAATCAACAAGGACCTCAGCAATGATGATCTCAAATTAGGGTTTCTTGAAAAGTGATCTTAAAGTTCCTTTCTTCACCAAAGCTCTAATACCATGTTGATTTTCTTAGTGCAATAGAAACTAGCACAGTATTTCTGAAAAGCTGATAATTACTTTTGATGTAGATCTTCTTTTACTTTTATTCCAATATATCATTCAGTAATTATACTTCAGAAATTCAATCATAAAGAACAATAGAACAGTAGAGATCACAATGCACAAAGAGGAGACAAGATTTACCTTGGGAAACCCCAGCAAGGGGAAAAACCCAACAACCTTTTCAATAGAGAAATTCTTCTGTTCAACATGAGAGACACCTAGACCTAGGGTCAAACCTGGTCAACTCCTCTAAGTCAAGTCTCCCAATCTGATCCAGAATTTCATTCTGCCTGTCCTGACCCAGAATTTCGACCTTCCTGCAATTACCAGTGAACCCAGAATTTCGGCCCTTGTAGTTGCCCATAATTTCTGCCCCCTGCAACAGAATGCCCAGAAAAACTGAGCACCAGAAATAATAGTCTATCCACATGAGCGAGTTGCAAGAGAGCCAATTCATCTTCTTCTTCATCCTATTCGTCCTTCTTGTCCTTTGTTTTCCTGCCCAAAAGATGTTTTGTGCGAGATATGTGAATTGTCCAAGTGGAGGAGATCAAACTGCCTTTATATAGTGTTCTGCTGGGTCGAATGGGCGTGTCCTTTGCCCAGGGCTGACTTGACTTAGAGGGAGACCGACTTGACAACTTTGGAGTCAAAAATTACAATTCAAAATTTCATATTTTCTTCTTTAAAATGTCACAAAGGGACTTTGACTCAAAATAATTTTTCTTTTGACTCTAGCATTTAAAATATGCTTTACAATAATAAATACAAGTACATCAAGTGGCCAAATATACATTATGAAGACTGACCTTAGTTACAAATTCAACACTATCTACAATGTAAAAGTTGATTGATTATTATTTAATGCATAGCTGATATGAGTACTGTTTTAGTGAGGTGTTGGAACAGTCTTTGTTGGATGATACAGAACTTGATGGTGGAGATGACATGTGACATGTCTATCTTCTCTTTTTATATGGCCATCTTCCTTTTAGTTGGACTAATAAATGCGCGCATCTGAATGCATAGCTGGGCTTGTTATAGCTACATAATACATATATGGTTCGTACATCATCAAAAGCACAAAACAATGCCAGCATCAACCACTGCGGCTTTCAAACTGATGAATAGGATGGCTTTGCTAAAAGTCAGCAAGCTAGAACACGATCTGTTCAGAATAGGGAGATATTACCACTCTTCAAATTATAAGAGAAGATATAATCACCAAGGTGATGTGAGTATCCTTCATGGCCATGTTAGATTTCTAAGCATTTACGGCCAAAGCCAATGTTCAAAGTGCCTGCTTTTGGCATTACTGCAGTAATTTCAGTAACTCGTAGGCTCTTAGCAGATTCTTAGAATGTTTATGGTAGAACCTGTCTATGCAGTATTTTTGCGATATGTGTGTGTCAACACCCTTGTTATAATAAGCTCAGTGATCTGTCAACATTAAAAGATCAAACTGTTTTTAGTTGCTATCGGCCATGTAAAAATTTATTGATTATTATTTAATGCAGAACTGATATGAGTACTTTTTTAGTAGGGTGTTGGGACAGTCTTTGTCCGATGATCCAAAACTGGGTGGTGGTGAGGATGTGCTTATCTGCCCTTTTCATATGGTCAGCTTCCATTTAGTTGCACTAATAAATGCTTGAATCTGTTTTATATTGAATGTCTGCAGGGAGCAAGGAAATACCGGCCAGGTCATTTACTGTCTAACTAAAGCAATGAAAGCAGATCCAGAGGATGCAAGGGTAAAGTGGGATCGTGCTTCTTTGTTTGTTGAACTTAAAGATTATCAAAAGGCAGCTGAAGCATTTGATCAAATTGTAGCTTCTCGCTCATTTGACGTTGAAGCACGAAAAATGGCTGCAAAGGTTTGACTTTGTTCAGCTTTTTACCTTATTAGAAAAAGGATCAATTTACTATTTCCTTTAAGCTGTTTCATTTCATCCTTCTTTCTTAAATATGTTTAGTAGAGCAGTTATTTCTGTGAATAATGCTACTTATTTCAAAATATAAAAGATGGCCAAAAAAATATGGATGTCAGAGACTAATGCATCTTGGTAATGAAAAATAATAAAACGGACAAATGCTAAATAAAATTTGATATTAAGTAGTGTGATATGCACGGAAATCGTTCAAGGAAGATAAACTCTCTGGCTTGTTTTGGTTGCTTATATTCATCTTATACTAACATTTCTCCCATGCATTTAGCTGATTCTAGATTCAAAAGATGGATGTTCTTTAGATTTTAGACAGCCAAAGGAAACTCCATATCAGAAAGACAAGTGTTTCCTAAAAGATTTTCTCTTTGCTTTATTTATTACAATCTCTATGCGCTTAGGGACTGTTACCTCAAAATTTAGTAGGTCTTGTGAGAGGCCTCACAAGACAAGGACTAGACCAAGGGATAACACTATGAGGTGGGGGCCCCACTGACACCACAGCCACTATCTCTTGCTCTTTAGTAGATTTTCACCACAACGGAGGCTTCCCTATGTAGGTCACCTAATAGATATTCTTAGTCTAAAGGCTTAGAGGTGACAAGGACAGGCTAAGGAAAGACACACAGTGTTAAAAACGGCAACAAATTCCACCTTGGGACAGCTCATTTGATGGAGATGATGATTGCATTAAATTCCTCTTTTCGAGAGGACCGAAATTCATATAAAGATCATCCAATTTGGACAAGCAAAAGTGTGCTTTTGAATTTATGCCCACACATGTGCCAATTTTTTCTGGTCGGCCACATCATCATGTAGGCTCATGAAGCCCAATGGACGCGACTCTTCACCCTCAACGACTTGTATAAATACCAATGTGGAAAAAGTCGAAGTCAGGATTAAATTAGCAAGGGTCCAAAAATTGAAAAACTCGTTAAAGTCGGGAGCTTTTTGAAAAAGCCGGCAAAATTAAAAAAATACAAAAATATTCATTTTTGTTTTTTAGCATCTGAAGTATCCACAACATCAAATAAATGCATTTCCACATAAACATGTAAAGAAAGCTAATATATAATATGTAATAGAAGTCTAGTGCTACATCACATATCAAAATAGTGAATCAACTCCTGAGTCTTGAGTCTTGTTTGAGTCTCAACTCTCAAGAGTCAAAATATCAACAAAAAATATAATAAATGTATATCATGAGTCATCTACATGTCATAAAGTAATCAATCACTGAGATCCTCTGCCCCTTTTACGGGAATAGGGAATGGCTTTGCCCTTTCCTCTAGAGGAAGAAGGCCCAGCTCCTGGGGATACAAATGGACCTTGCATACTTGCTAAGTGCGCAACCATTGCACACACCTTGCTGCTCTACGTGAAACTATAGAGGACAAGTGATCATCTCCCTCCATATTGGTAAGGCTCTGCGGTGCAACTGGCCCATCCTCCCATGGCATAAATTGCACAAACTATCGTTGTCATGAACCAAAGATCATATGGGCTGACCCCTTAACATGTACATGTTCCCTTCTCTCCTCCCAATCACCCAACCTATGCTCAAACTATAAGATCTCGACCTAACAATTAACGATCCATCTTGGAAGAAAACCTTATACCCCTTATCCTCCATGGTTGAGATTACTAGAAGGTTCTTGGTCAACCCTCGCACATATAATACCTCTTTCACCTCTAAAGGCACTCTTAATTCTAGCTGAAATTGGATACTCCCAACCCCTCTACTTCACACCCCACATTGTTACCAAGCTCCACATGCAGCTTTGAGTCCCCCTCAAAAATGTTAGTGAGGGAATCTTGTGATCCCGTCATGTAATGAGAAGCACCACTGCCCATGAACCACTCATCCTTAGCTATGGTGCTATAAAGACAAGACAACAACGAAAACTACTTCTCGAACCTGGTGGCAATCTCACTGATTTGTGAATCTTCTAAAGCTGCAACCTATGCCTTCCCTTTGCCCTTCTTATTCAGATATTGACCTGCATAGTGGCCAAATTTGTGACATGCAAAGAAGTTAACTTTGTTCATTTCTTTCTTCTTATCAGCTCTTGAGGTAGCCTCTCCTTCAAAATTCTTCTTGGTCTTTCCCTCGCCCTTCCTTGCTTGACTGGCAAGGAAAACGTTCTCAACATCACCTTTTTATTGGACACCATGTAGAGACTCCTCTTGAATCTCCTGTTGGTTGAAGTCATCCCACAACCTCTCCTAGTCTGGAAGCTTCTCTTGTGCAATAATACCCTTAATGAATGAAGCCCATGGCTTTTTAGAGCGTTTCAGGGTTGTCCTCACTAACTCCTCATCTGACACGATCTCCCCAATTGTAGCCAACTCATCATGAACTTGTGTGATGCTGTTGAGATAATACAGTATGATATCTGACTTGGACATCTTGGTGCTCTTGAGCTTTTCCCTCCATACAAGTTTTTTGTTGTTTTTGTCACTTTGATACAACTAAGTTTGAGCCTCCCATGTTTCCCTGGGTGATTTCCTTTTGGATGTTGATAAATGTAACTGTAACTCCTCATCTGACACGATCTCCCGAATTGTAGCCAACTCATCATGAACTTGTGTGATGTTGTTGGGATAAGACACTATGATATCTGACTTGGACATCTTGGTGCTCTTGAGCTTTTCCCTCCATACAAGTTTTTTGTTGTTTTTGTCACTTTGGTATAACTAATTTTGAGCCTCCCATGTTTCCCTGGGTGATTTCCTTTTGGATGTTGATAAATGTAACTGGTATCGGTCTTCATAATTGTATTTGAATCATGATGTAATATATTTGTTAAAAGAAAAGAAAAAGAATTTTAGTATCAAAGAAAATTATTTATAAGCATGGGTTTCATGTTTTGTTTATTTTGTTTCTAGGTCAAAAGCCTCCATTGAAGGCTTCTAGGGTTTGTGTCATTTATCACTATCCTTATCATTATGTAACAGACCTTTCTTGGCATTTTATGTCAAGAAAGAAATTTATTTTCAAGTCTAAAGTGTCATTCATGCCTCCTCCACCAAGTTGGCCTGCTCTCCAGTCAAGTCGAGCTCATTGAAGGAATTCAACCTCATAGATTCACTATAAATAAGCAACTACTTGACCTCATTTGGAGAACCAATCAGGGAAGTTTGATATGTAGTTGCAGGAAGAGAAAAAAAGTGCGAAATACCTAAAAGAGGAAGAAGAAACCCTAGCAAAGGAAGGAGGAGCCCTAGTGAAGTTAAAATGTTGATTTTCTCGTCTCTGGTTCACACGTGCAAGTGTCTGGGTTGCATAAGAAGGGACGAAGTTGTATGTCTGTAGTAGGGCCGAAATCTAGTTGTAAGAGGGCCAAAATTTAAGATTGTTGCAGGATTGAAGCAATTTGACTTGAGTTGACTTTTGGTGTTTGGCTATTCATCTTGGGAGGTAGACTTGGTGGGATGAAGGGGGTCTTTTGGTCTAGTCAAAGGTCTTGGTTATCTCATTTGATTTGATTCTAAGGAAGAAAATAGAATTTTTGGGTTTTTCCCTTAGAATAGGGGTTTTAGCCCTGGCTGAGAGCCTACATCCTGTGTCCCCATTGTGTTGATCTTGATATTTTGTTTTTGATAGTTGCTTGATGACAAAAGATATAAGAAGACATAAAAGAAGCTAACAAAGATCACTTAGTAATCTCAAGTAATTAAGTTAAATGAAACCTTTCTGCCTTTCTAATTTTCTAACATGGCATCAAAGCTAAGGTGAAGAGGAAGGTATAAAGGTAGCTAGTAAGATCAACAAGCTCTCATCACATCAAGGAAAGAAGTTGTCAAGAAGGTTATAAAGTAAGTACACCCATGGCTTCATCAATGAAATCTGAGAACAAGCTTCAAGGAGCCTCTAACTTATTGTAGTACTCAACAACCCCCATTATCCCTAGACCTAGAATAAGAAATAATGGGGACCCTTCAATTTTTAGGAAAGAGTCCTTTCTTGTTTTTATAAAATAGGACTAGTTTTAGATTTTTAGCGTTTAAATGGGTATATTGCTAAAATAAAACCCTTTTTAGGCTTAGGAACCTTTCCTTACTTTTAAGCAAATAATATGCAAATCTAAGAAATCCTGTTAAACTATATTTCCATTAACAAACCTTTAAAAACATCACAGAAAGCTTCTAAAGGCTGTTTGAATAAATAAGCGGAAATATCATAAATGTTGGTCCCACTAAAAAACTACACGTAAGTACTTATTGGCTTATCGGCGTTGGCAATTTCAAGGTGAGTACCAATAGCGACATTGCCGATAGTGAAACACTGATAGCGATATCGCCGATCACAAAATGCCAATTGCGAAATGCCGATTGCGATATCGCAGTCTGTCACTTACCGATATCACGTTCTGTTAACTAACGAACGCCGATATCGCATTCTGTTAACTCCCGACGTTCTGATATCGCACATTCCACATCCCTATTTGCGACCATATCAACGTAATATGGAAAAATAACATATCACAAAGTCATGTTCATATTGTCTGATGCCGAAATGCCAACAAAGCAAATCTCCAATATAATGACAAGTGTCAGCATCACGTGAACAAACATTCGAAAATTAAATAATATGCAAATCTAAGAAATCTTGTTAAACTATATTTCCATTAACAAAACTTTAAAAACATCACAAAAAGTTTCTAAATGCTATTTGAATGAATAAGCAGATATATCATAAATGTTGGTCCCACTAAAAAACTACACGTAAGTACTTATCGGCTTATCGGCGTTGGCAATTTCAAAGTGAGTACCAATAGCGACATTGCCGATAGCGAAACGCTAATAGCGATATTGCCGATCACAAAATGCCGATTGCGAAATGCCGATTGTGATATGCCGATTGCGATATCGTAGTCTGTCAGTTATCAGTATCACGTTTTGTTAACTGACAAACGCCGATATCGCATTCTGTTAACTCCTGACGTTCTGATATCGCACTTTCCACATCCCTATTTGCGACCATATCAACGTAATATCGGAAAATAGCATATCGCAAAGTCATGTTCATATTGTTTGATACTGAAATGCCAACAAAGCAAATCTCTGATATAATGACAAGTGTTAGCATCACGTGAACAAACGTTCGAAAATTAAATGGCCACTTTGCGTGTTTATAGTTTTGAGGTTTTAAACAATTTGCAATGATTTTGATATAATGTAGAAGGATTTTTCATTAAAACTTTCATTCAATTGATAAGACTCTTTGCATTTTACGAGTTCTTCCCACTTATCCTGGTTTGCTTCTTAAATAGGTGAATTCCGATAAACAATAGTTAAAGGAAATGTCTAGGATAATCAAAGCGAAGAGAAAGTCTGTAGTTCAGCCGCAAACACTATTGCCTCCTGAAGAAGTTCATGAGATGGCACCATTGTTTATAGATATTACATGCACTCTGGATGCAGGGTCCTCCTCGTGGGAGGTCATATACAAATTGTTTGAGGATGAAAGCCCAAGGGTAATTGAGAAACATAGTGCTACTGCTGATGCTGCCACTCTGGATGTTAGCGATGCATGGAATGATGTAGCTAATTCGTTTTTACATAGAATTGCTGCTCGTCCTAAAATTCTGCCCTGTACAAACATGGTAAGATGGGTCATTAATAACCTGCATATTATAGATAGAGTTTTTCTAACTCCCAAGAAGATAATCATTTGGATCATTCAAGGCGGAGGATTTAAGAAAAATGTATCATGTACCTCCACCACAAAAGAGGTATGATACTCAATTTGTCTAGAAGTTCATGCAGGAGAATCCGAACCCAACAGATGTTATCAGAGAATGGAGGAGGGACCCAAGCAAACACAAATGAGAAGACAGGGGTATGTATTCATTAGCTTCTATTGTTGGTCCTTTCTCTTTTATTGCTGCTATGATGTGTCGTCTCTATGGTTACCCAAATACACATAAATTCTCAAAGGAATGGGTACCGCTTATATCATGGATTGGGCAAATATTTTGTCCAATAATTTAACTACTCAAATCCACAATTACAAACATAAGCGCAATGTTATTGAGAGAACTTCTCCCCCTTTCTTTATGAGTGCCTATATCATGGACACTATTTGTTTTTTTTATGATTTTCCATCTATAGGTCTTTGGAAGCAAAGCACCTAGACTCTCCACTGAAACTAATAAGGACTTAAAGCCATTAGGAAAGTGGTTTGGGGAAGAAACATTTACTTATATTCGAGTTTTTGGCAGCCTTGCCCATCCTCATGTTTTGCCTCTTTTTGTTTCGGATAAATCACTGGCCAAAGAAATTGCCTACCAAACAGTTGGTAATGGCTTGACTAAAGTGCTCAAGGATGCCAAGAAAACTATTCGGCCTTCCTTTCCTATCCCTTGTGGTACCTATACATTAGAAAATTTCAAGCATGCTCAGCTTGCAATTGACCAAATCAAAAGCTTTAGTTTTCCAACCATTCCAAACAAACAATATGATCCAAATGGTGTTGCGAAAGATGTCTTGACACATGCCCGAATCATGAGGTTTTCAAGCTAGCCTGATGAATTCGATGATTTATTTGAGATGGTTTCAGAATATTCTATGGTTCAAAAGTTAGCAGCAGAACGCTTAAATCTTGAAGAATTGATGAAGTTTAATCAATATCGAGAGCGGAGAATAGCCCATTTGCTAGAAATTTTTTAAGACAGTCTCGATAGAAGCATGAAGTTTCAAATACATTAGCCACTTCTTCAAAGAATCTAATTATTTCCCAAGTTTTAGAGATAGCCACTGCCGCTGTTGAGCAAACGATGAAAATCAAAGAAGAGAATAAGTTGGATGAAGTATGGGAGAAATTTAATCATGTTTTATCTATTGAAGAAACTCAGGATATAAATACAACAATCAACAAAGAAATAGAGCAAGTCACAGAAACTGAAGGGACAACCTTGTTCACTGTTGAGGTTCCTAAAAAGACTACTATTCCTGAGACTCCTGAAAAAACTAATGTTGATGTGGTTACCAATAAAACTACTGTTGCTGAGGATGTGGAAACTATCCCGACATTTCCCACATCGGAAATAGTCGTAAAGATTGAAGAAATTCCTCCTATGGATGTATTGTATAGTCGAAAACATAAAGCAATAATGAGCAGGTCAAGAAAGAAGAGAAAGCTAGAACAAGCACAAGCATCAGTTTTAGACGACACTCCTTTTCAAGTTCTCTGGAAAGGAGCCCAAACAACTCCTGATGAAGAATTAAACAAGCTTTCACAGTTTGCAGGAGCTTATGCTAGTGCTACTATTGACAAAGTAGCGGAAATGCAACTACTTATGAAGGAAAAAGGCCATAGGATTATTCAATTAGAGCAAGATTTCCAGAATGAAAGAGAAGTGATTGAGCAACAAGGGCAAGCAAAACTTGTCGAGTTACAAAAAAGTTTTAATGACTTAAAGTTGTAATTTGAATTTGAAATCAAAGACAAAGATGCACAGGTACAACAACTGCAACAAAAGATTAACCAGTTGAAGGATAATCCAGAAATATGAAATTCTATTTTCTTCATATGAAATCCGATGAGGCTGGAACAACTCTCAAACATCTTGAGCCATTTCATTGTAATGTTAAAAATTTAAGTAAAAGGATGAAAATGAAAGATAAAGATTAAGATGAAAATTTAAGAATTTTAACATTACCATGAGGGAGCATCTAGGAAGCATCTACGGAGCACCTTGCGAGTGTTCGGGAAGCCCCAACCCAAAGAAATTTAGAAATCGGGCCCTTGCGCAACCACCCGTCTCCCTCCACATCTGCTTGCAATTTGTGCGGATCCGTACCCGAACTTCCATAGATCCGTAGATTCGGAATCCAAAACCATGGATCAGGTCCGCGCTGTTTCAGATTTCTAGGAACCGCCTCAAAACGATGGAACCATAGAGCCGATTTTCAGATCCGATGTTCCGTTAGAGGATCACCCAAGGATCTGTATGTGACGCAGTTTCGACCTTGGATCCTTGTGGGTGGGGAAGGATCGTGCAACACTAGTACATACTCTACCCCACTTTGGATTTGAACTTGTCACCTCTTACTGTTGAAAATTGGCAGCTCAGGGATGAATTTCCTTAAATAAAATTTCATTTTTGACAATTATGGAGTGACTTTCTAAAAATAGAAAGTCATGTCTAGCATCTCAAGCATGACTTTCCAAAAATAAAAAATCACCTTGTATCAATTGGTAATCAAGTATAGTTGATGGAAAATCACTCATCATTAATCAATCCTAATAGTTCAATTTTGACTTAATTATCAATATTATCATTATCCCTATGATACCATGATATTATTATCAAAAAGGAATTCAAGTCACCTTACCTTCATACTTCACTCCCCCCTGTCCTTATTGCCTCTCATGACTCTACGTTACACTCTCTCTTAGTCTCTCATTAAAGACTTGGCATATTCCTCTTACACACTCATTGATGACATGCCATAAAAGATTCCTCTTACACAATTTTTAAAGCATATGTTACACTCTCTCTTAAATGCATAAGTTACAAAGACATGCATACCTCTCCTTAAATGGCATTCTTTACCCTCTCTCCTTAATGGCATGAGCTACACTTCCTAAAAAGGCATGAGTTACACTCTTCAAGGCATGTGAGATTCCTCCATTGAAGGCATGCGTTGCCTCTCTCCATAATGGCTTAAGTTAATCTTTCCTATTTGGCATACAAGTTACTCTAAGGCATTCTCCTCCTTTATGGCATGAATTTGTTGCTCCTGCAATATGTATGTGCCTCATATCTTCTCCCCTCACTACTTGTGCATTGTGAAAGAAGGATTCGAAATTGAGAGAGAGAGTTGGAGAGACTTGAAGAAGATTGTGAGAAAGAGAGACTTGGGGAGTAAGAGCATAACTTGAAGGTTGATTCAGTGTTTGCATCAGTTGCTGCTACTAGTGATCTTCATGCTATAGCTTGTTCAGATTTGGGTGAACTTACTCATTCTCTTGATCTCTCATTGTACTTTGTATCTCTGTTGAACAATTGATATTTGATAGAAGAGGAATTTGGTTGGGTTTTCCTCTTGTGGGTTTTGCCCTGGTCATTGGACCTAAATTCTCTGTGTCTCATTCTGTTCTTGGCTGTCTTCCGTTATGCATTTGGTTTATGTTCTATCTACAATTGCTTATCTAATATTGCAGCATATAGAAGTTTTGTAATAAGTGATTTACAACTAGAAGATCAGAATTTTAACACTTACAAGGTAACACACGCTGTTAAATTTAGTAGAATTGGCCACTTTAACTGGTTCCATAGTGAAGTGGCCAATTCACATATTGAAGTGGTTTCCAAACGTGTTCAAATGGCGGTTCATTGGTTTTTTAGGATCAAACTAGCTGAACTAATCAATTTTCAAAACACTGATTGGAGCCAAAGATGACAAGCTGGCTTTCCTAGAGGGAGGATTAACCTACACTTTCATTCTTTTAGCTTTGAGGGCTTGACTGAGGGAGTACGTCTGATGCATCATTGTAATTACATATATAATGAGCCATGTAATTCTTGATGTACTTCTTAATGTTTAGTAATGAAATATAATATGCATTTAAAAAAAAATTTAAACAAAAACAAAAAGAAGTGTATCGAAAACACCAAAATGAAGAACTACAATGTCATTTGCATGCTCCTCATTAATTTTTAACACTAGTAAGTTGCACCATCACATATACAAAAGTGGATATGCAGATGGTGGAAATGTATACAATAAATTTTCAGAAAGGTTGGATATGAAACAATAGGGAAATAACAAACATGTGTGTGCACAAAAAAAGATAAAATAAAATCACGAGACAAAATTCAAATGTTGTTCCTCTTTGGGTTTTGGTTTTTATTTTTATGTTATGAGGTCCAACTTTAGGGCTAGGGCTTGTTACCACTCAAACTAGCAGGGTTCCTAAATGGGGATCCTTGAAGGGCTACTACTAGGCTAAGGGCAACAATGGAGCAATAGCCCACTGCCACCTCGATTAAGGCTTCCTTCTCTTTACGGACTGTCACTGATGGGAGGAGACCTGTTATGATGAGGATCACCAAATGGATAGACCAATAATAGGGTGAAGGGGGTGATCCTAGAATCCTATTCACAAGAGAGGCTCAAATATGTGGCTTGCTTGCTTTGGAGGCAAGGTTTAAAGCTCTCAAGGAAGGGTTTAAGGGGAACTTCAGGATTTAGGTTTAGGGTATGTATCTTATAATGGAGGTTCCTAGGCATTGAAATTCTTGTGAAAGCTTGGATTTCGAGTGATCCTTGAAGAATTACCCTTAATAGTGTATGTGACCACATCGGACCAAGTGGACCTGGGGGTAGGGTTTAGCAACCAATGATATGCTTGACCTATTCCGGAGGGAGGAAAGGACCAAATAAAGATTTTTTAATGCAAGACAATGTGAGGGTCCCAATGAGGCTTCTAGCATAAGGAAACGCAAGATTCAATCTTGAGGCTAGGGCTTGAGATATCTCGAAATCCCACCGTCGGAATTTCTTCAACATTGGAGGGCACCTAGGAAACACACCAGCATAGTAGGGGCCAAGAGATTGAAGTTTTTTGATGGGTGGTTTGCAAAAATAAAAGATGCCCTAGGGGACCTAAGGGGCTAGGCCTAGAAAAGGAGAGGGAGTAGGATGAATAAGGTTTAAGGTGATCACCTTTGGGTGGACCAGTGCCTAATCCTTTAGGAAGATTGGAGTCGAGTAAAATTATGACCATGGACCTATGAATTTTCTAGGTCAAGGAGGCCTCAAAGACAACTTCACTTAGCACTAGGACAACAACAAAAGCAACTTCAAAGACTTTGTACTTCGTTTTGCAAGGTAGATGGCTTATCAAGATGAATTTCAGCAATGAAACATCCCTAGGAACATTCATTAATTATGCATGGCCTGTACATGAAGTATTCACAATCCAAAAACAAAATTTCCACAATTTCGTATAAAAAGATGCAACAAATAAGCCCTAGTATAGTGAAATCTCAGCAATGTATGTGACAAAAATAGAGAAAAAGAATAACATTAAATTGTACTTACATGTATAAGAATATATCCAACCATCCAAAATCTTGCCATTCAAGAAGTTCTAAGACATGAAATAGTTCAAACATCACAATTCATTCCATTCTCCAAAATTCGTTCTCTAAGAAGGATAGCGAAAATCTCTAAAGAGATACAAGTTCCAAATCCCAGTGATGATGCTAAAATGAATCCTCATCACTTCTATTTACACACTTCTAATGAGTTCGATTTAGCTACTTGGGCCTACATTAGCCCCTAAAATAAACTAATGTGCAAAACCACTAACTTCTGGTGACAAGCCCACCAAATTAGCTCATAAACAAAAGAACAAGCCTCTCGAGAGGTCTAATGATCAATAATACATGTCGTTGGGCCTTCTACGAAGCTTGATGAAGTCCATAAGTGCCATAATGATGATAGGACTCCCAAAAGTAGTGGACAAGGGGTTGGCCCCTTGTTTTCAAATAATAAACCTATGGTGCTCCTAATGGGTATGAGGGCACACAAGTAACATCATGGGCGTCCAAGTAGGTCGAAGAAGCCTGTAGAGCAATTGTAAGGGCTCAGATGATGGTGTAAGTGACGCCACATCAGCATACAATTTCTGGTCATCTGCCAAGTGTATAGTACAATTGTGGGGCCGACTGGGCATGGTGGACCAGGTGCATCTTCCTCGTCCAATAGGTGAATCTCGAGCAATCTTTGAACATCTCTGGGGATCCATGGAGTGTTGTCTACTGTTGTGGAGGTCCATGGCTCTCAACACACACCCTACATGTGCCAACGTAGCCCTCTGAAGGGCTAGGACCTGTTGTCGCACAGATTGGCACGACAACGCTCAGACCGGGGGCTGTCACTCTGATCCCCGATCCCTCCGTTTAAGCCTGTCTCCCGCGGCTAAGGGGGGTAGACCCTATGAGCTAATGAAGACCAACTGGCAAATAGTTGGTTGGGAGACACGAGACACGATAAGATAAGCACTAGATGAATTTGATTTTAGCAGACCAGTGCCTTAAGAGATTGTTATGAAATCCATTACTTGCTAGATGATTATAGAAACATGAAACGTGAACAGCAATCATTTGTCATCAGTTAGATCACAGTGCTCTTTGAATGACCCAAATGATATCCAGCAACTGAAGATTTAAAAAAAAAGCTGAATGCTTCAAACCACCACGAGTTATAAACCATTAACTAGATATCATATTCGTATCTCGACTTGAAACTTCAGATCTCAGCGTGAAAGATATAACATGAAAACAACTGAATCTGGCAAAAAAAATAATTTTCCCACAAAAATTTTCATGCCCTTTCAGACAAAGATTAAACTTAAAATAAAATTTAAAATTTAATCTAAAACCCTAAAGGAAAATTTTTTATTTAAAATTTTTATTTTATATTTTTCATGATGAAGACAAATGTTTTCAAACGAAAGAAGAAAATATGCGATAATTTTTCGAGATAGAAAATAAGCAAAGGGCTAAAGAAACCCCCTCTTGAGTAAATCTTTTTGATGTCTTATGAGATTGCTGGTTTGACCAACTTGTGGGACCTTTGATATCCTTGGAGGTGACTATTCCCATCGAAGAAGTCCTCACACTCCAATAGAGCTGGCAGCTTGTCCCTTGAAAACACAAAAATACTTGCAAACCAATTGTTAGTGCAAAAGAGACTTGGCATATAGAGACCAAGTTGAGCTTGTCATTCAACCGAGAATGGACAAGCTACAACAAGTGTACAAAATATACCAAGCCCAAAGGAG
>APFE030061012.1:303770-316092 GCA_000404065.3 Pinus taeda | reverse complement strand
AGGCCACTTATTTATGCCTTTACATAAAAAAAATTAAAAAATCCCGTTTTGCGGGAAATTTTTAACTATTAAAAAATCCTACTTAGACCTAGCCAAATTCCACGAAACTTTTTGTGTGATCTAGTATGGTAATATACATCGACCCTAGACACTAAGATGTGTCAGGGGCTCAATCTTCAAACCGTCACCTCGGCTTTGGGGTAAAAATGAGTGAAAAAATCTAGAGAATTATCCGCCTCTGAAAAAGAAGGGATAATTAACCGGATAAAAAAAACACTCCAAGGTGTACTCGTTTGCTGATCGAGTCCCACATCCTAGGCCTGTTACAAATTCAAGAAAATCCTCATACTAGCATCACTTATTACAATTCCCCGCAGGGTGTGGAATCTAGGTACAAAGAAGAAAAATGATGAGAAGATAGAGGTAGAGTTTAAAAACTCTGTTGACTGATGACATCTGATGGTACAAGTGTCCTCTGGATCATCCTTGGGCATGGAGTCTTCACATAATCATCAGGTGCTACTCCAGTAGTCAACAGGACCCCGTATAGGGAGACCAAACCCAAAATGGGGACCATCTGCAATCTTGCATAAGATCCAATGCATCCCCTAGCCTTTTGGTACAACAAGTCATCAAAGGAAACCGAGTTAAATAGCTTACAGACCATGGACAACAGGTGGGCACTTCATAATGTTATGCTCTTCCATAGTGGGCTTTGGCATGTGCTAATGTCTCCAAGCTCCAAATGGGGTTAACCAAGTATCCTATCAGGTGGTTTCTACCTTTAAAGGGGACAGTATGTCCAAGGTACACCCTTCAAAGGATGGTGGCATGTGATAAGGAGATGAATGGAGTAGGAAATGAAAAGCGGCGGCCTTGGGCCACATGCTGGGGTAGTACAGTAGCTAGCAATAGGTAGACCCACACTTGGGTTTATAATGTATAGGAGGGAGCAATTGTGGTACATGAGGTGCCCTGACCTTGATTTTTCCACCTTTCTTTATATGCCTTTTGCCTTTTATGATTTTTCTTTGATTCACTGCTCGAGGCTCAAGGGATAAGAGCATGATGTGTAAGGTATAGCAGTGGATACCCCCTTTAGGATAGGGAAGTTCATTGCCCAGCAGGGGTTGGGACAATCATGGGTTCCTAAATGATAAAGGAGGCTCATCTAGGTCCTATAGGAACCAGGGTGATGGCCATGATAATGGGTAAAGCTCATGTATTGGCTTTTGCCCACGTGCTAAATGTGTTTGTCTCGACCATCTTTTGCATTTTGTGGTACATTTTCTTGTTGAATGTGGCCAATTATGTTTTTACTTATCTTTTCAGCTGCATCAACCTCCGAGGCATCATTTCAGGCCTGACCCAAGGTGTGGGCAAGGGGAAGGGGAAGGCTAACCCTATGTGGACCCAATGGAGGAATGTGGACCCATGTAGGAGGAATGATGAATGGGGTTATAATGAGCGGAAGGGGAGTGATATATGTGGATGAGGGAGCGGGAACACAACCAAAATCAGGGTTTCCCATGAAGTACCATCCCTAAAGCCCAAAGGTCAGTAAAAGAGATCCCACGGGATTAGGGTCCAAGGTTAAAATCCAAAAGAGGTCTAGGGGACAAGAGCACAAGCCTAGCCCACTCTTTCCGCCAGATGCCCCCATTAATCCATGCCCAAAAGTTTTGATGATAAGTAAACTACAATTCTCAATTACCAAATGACAAGGCATATCTTCAAGTTTGGGAGGCCCACCTTCAAACATACGGCCATGACAGATGGGTGAGGGACCACATGGCTGGCTCAGGTGGCGAAGAAGTGGCACAATGGGCTAGTTGGTGGTTGCAAGGGGCTGCCGGCCGAGGACCATCTTCTAGATTCTTTTTTCTAGGGATAACACCCACAAAAGGTGGGTAACATCTGGCTCCAACTGGGACGTTATCTATCGAACAATGGGCGAAGCTAGAGGAACAAGAGGTCACAAGAACACGAACAATCTCTTGGTACAACGCAATCCTGCTACCATGACATAGATGAAAAACACGGGGCAACGTGCTTTCGCAACGCCTCATGATCACACATGCTTGGATTAGACCCATAAAATCGACTCATAAAATAAACTTTCAAATGTAGTTTTAAGTCTAAATGTAGCTAATCTATCATGAGAAATATCATATGACATTAGTTCTAATGCGAAAATTAGTATGCAATGCATCCTACCCTAACATGCATATGGTACAAAACTAATACTAAGTGTAATTATAAAGCCAATGCAACCACCATATCATCAAAGCAATATAAATATGCCAGCCTATATGATTACTCATGCAGCAAATGCCAAAGCGAATGTGGACTGAATCATATGGATGATAAGGTCGATGGGAGGTAGAAAAATAGAATGCCCACACATGGATGATCATGTGAGAGGAGGTAAGAAAATGATGTAATCTAGTCCATGAGATCCTCTCTTCTAACCAAAACATCGAGATGTCAATGATCAGGCCCATAAAATTTTGATGGATGACAACATTGAGCATATAATGGTCCTTATCATTTATATCATATTTTATGGCCTCTATAGGGTTATGATTAGTAGGAACGAGAGATTGATGAGATGGAGAAACACAAGTAGGTTTTCCATGATGATCACACTGAAAAGGGGAGGTTATAGATTGATCATGATCCTGAGGTGGTGCCCAAGGAGATAAAGAATATTCAATGAGGGGTTCTTCCTTGACATTATACTCAGAAAAGGGAAAGGGATCGAGGTCATTTGAGATCATATGAGAACAAGCACGAGAATCACTCTCAAAATGATGAACAAGAGAAGAAGGCAAAGGGGAGGGTGGAGTGTTATATCCAATAGGTTTCTCTTCCCCAAGATCGTAATCTAAAGGCTCAGGTGATTTGAATATAGAATCATAAGGAGGAGCCTTATCGATTTCCTTAGTATCCTAGATTGGGCCTTTCCTAACAGGTAAATTGATCACTTCCAACTGCCCCTCATGCAAGGGAAAATAAAATTTCTCCTTCCCAAAGGCATCAATGGATATGTCATTATAAATAATACCCGAGAGAAAGGGAGGACCAATTTCAACCTCATCCTCCTTGTTGGTGTCGTAAATGGGAGCATAATCAAATTGAGGACCAACAATTTCCCATTTCTCCGAAAATCATCCTTCCTAACACGAAAATCATCCTTTTCGTCATTTGGACCCGAGGAGGACTCTTCTTCTTGCTCATTACTTAGATTCTCAATGTCTTGATGATGGTAAATGAAGGCTTCCCCTTGGATGCTTAATGTGGGGCATACTTGAAAATGCCTAAGAAAGCCATCAACGAACTCCTTAATAAATGAGATGCTCTTAGGTTCATGATCATGGAACCATGAGTTATGATCACCAAGAGACCCCATGAACAACAACATAAGAACATCTTGGTAAACAACTTCCTCTCTTGAAGCATGTGCACTAAATATTTCTACGTGGTCAATCGTGGAGAGTAGATCGCTATCAAACACAGGCACCCCACATACCATCCTTCCTATGGCATGATTAGGGTGCCTAGGGATGTTAGCAATGTCGAAAGTGAGAAATTTATCAAAGAAAGACAACCTATTTGAGATATACATGAAAAATATGTAGGAGTCGCCAAGGTGAATTTAAATATGCCTAGAAAAATGCTTGCTTCACCCTACAAAAACCGACTTTAAAGTTCAATGAAGAACTAGGGCTTCGTTCTCCCAATGGATTCAACAATAATGTTATGTCAATATGTCGTACGGGGAACAAAACGCACGTTTCTGGGGAACAAAATGTTACCACTCAAACTAACGGGGTTCCTAAAAGGGGGTCCTTGAAGGGCTACTACTAGGATAAGGGCAACAATGGGGCAATAGCCCATTGTCACCTCGGTTAAGGCTCGCTGCTCTTTAAAGACTTTCACCAATGGGAGGAGACTTGTTATGATGAGGATCACTAAATGGATAAACCAATGATAAGGTGGGGGTGATCCTAGAAGTGTATTCCCAACAGAGGCTCAAATATGTGGCTTGCTTGCTTTGGAGGCAAGGTTTAAAGCTCTTAAGGAAGGGCTAAAGGTGAACTTCAAGATTTAGGTTTAGGGTATGTATCTTATAATGGAGGTTCCTAGGCCTTGAAATTCTTGTGAAAACTTGGATTCTGAAGGATCCTTGAAGAATTACCCTTAATAGTGTATGGGACCACACGGGACCAAGTGGACCCGGGGGTAGGGTTTAACAACCAATGATATGGTTGACATATTTCGGAGGGAGGAAAGGACCAAAGAAAGAATTTTGAATGCAAGACAATGTGAGGGTCCCAATGAGGCTTCTAGCCTAAAGAAAGCCAGAGCAAGATTCAATCTTGAGGCTAGTGCTTGAGATATCTCGAAATCCCACTATTGGAATTTCTTTAAAATTGTAGGGCACCTAGGAGACACATCAATGCAGTAGGGGCCAAGAGATTGAAGTTTTTTGATGGGTGGTTTGCAAAGATAAAAGATGCCCTAGGGGACCTAATGGGCTAGGCCTAGAAAAGGAGAGGGAGTAGGATGAATAAGGTTTAAGGTGATCACCTTTGGGTTGACCAGTTCCTAATCCTTTGGGGAGATTAGAGTCAGGTAGAATTATGACTATGGACCTTTGAATTTTCTAGGTCAAGGAGGCCTCAAAGACAACTTTGCTTACCACTAGGGCTGTAGAAAAAACAACTTCAAAGACTATATACTTTGTTTTGCAAGGTAGATGACTTATCAAGATTAATTTAAGCAATGAAACATCCTTAGGAACATTCATTCATTATACATGGCCCATACATGAAGCATTCACTATCCAGAAACAAAATTTCCACAACTTCGCATAAAGAGATGCAACAAATAAGCCCTAGTATAGTGAAATCTCAGCAACAATGTATGTAACAAAAATACAAAAAAAGAATAACATTAAATTGTACTTACATCTATAAGAATATATCCAACCATCCAAAATCTTACCATTCAAGAAGCTCCAAGACATGAGAAAATAGTCCAAACATCAAATTTCATTTCGTGCTCCAAAATTCGTCCTCCAAGAAGGATAATGAAAATATGTAAAGAGATACAAGTTCCAAATCCAAGTGATGATGCTAAAATGAATCCTCATCACTTGTATTTATACACTTCCAATGAGTTCGATTTAGCTACTTGGGCCTACATTAGCCCCTAAAATAAAATAATTTGCAAAACAACTAACTTTTGGTGACAAGCCCACCGAACTGGCTCATAAACAAAAGAACAAGCCTCTCGAGAGGTCGAATGATCAACAATACATGTCGTTGGGCCTTCTAAGAAGCTTGATGAAGCCCATAAGTGCCACAATGATGAATAGGACTCCCAAAAATAGTGGACAAGGGTTTGGCCCCTTGTTCTCCAAATAATAAACCTGTGGTGCTCCCAATGGGTGTGAGGGCACACAAGTAACCTCATTTGCCTCCAAATAGGTCGAAGATGCCTGTAGACCAACTGTAAGGGCTCAGATGATGGTGTAAGTGATACGACATCAACATACAAGTCTTGGGTCATCGACCAAGTGTATGGTATAGTTGTGGGACCGACTGGGCATGGTGAACTAGGTGCATCTTCCTCGTCCAATAGGTGAATCTCGAGCAATCTTTGAACATCTCTGGGGAACCATGGACTGTTGTCTCATGATGTGGAGGTCCATGGCTCTCAACGCACACTTTATATGTGCCAATGTAGGCCTCTGAAGGGTTAGGACCCCGTATAGGGGGACCAAACCCAAAATGGAGACCATTTGCAATCCTGCATAAGATTCAATGCATTCCCTAGCCTTCCAATACAACAAGTCATCAAAGGAAATCGAGTTAAAGAGTTTACAAACCATGGACAACAAGTGGGCACTTCATAATGGCATGCCCTTCCATAATGGGCTTTGGCATGTGTTAATGTCTCCAAGCTCCAAATGGGGTTAACCAAGTATTCTATTAGGTGGTTTCTACCTTTAAAGGGGACAGTATATCCAAGGTACATCCTTCAAAGGGTGGTGGCATGTGATAAAGAGATAAATAGAGTAGGGAATGAAAAGGGGCAACCCTGGGCCACATGCTGGGGTACTAGGGTGGCTCGCAAAGGGGAAGTCCACATTTGGGTATATAATGTATAGGAGGGAGCAATCGTGGTACATGAGGTGCCCCGACCTTGATTTTTCCACCCTTCTTTATATGCCTTTTGCCTTTTATGATTTTTTTTTGATTAACTATTCAAGGCTCAAGGGATAAGAGTATGATGTGTAAGGTATAGCAGTGGATACCCCCTTTAGGGTAGGATGGTTCGTTGTCCACCAGGGCTTGGGACAATCATGGGTTCCTAAATGATAAAGGAGGCTCATCTAGGGCCTATAGAAACTAGGATGATGACCATGATAATGGGGTAGAACTCATGTATTGGCTTTTTCCTACGTGCTAAATGTGTTTGTTCCGACCATCTTTTGCATTTTGTGGTACATTTTCTTGTTGAATGTGGCCAATTATGTTGTTACCGATCTTTTCAGTTGCATCAACCTTTGGGGCATCGTTCCAAGCCCGACCCAAGGTGTGGGCAGGGGCAATGTGAAGGCTAACCCTATGTGTACCCAGTGGAGGAATGTGGACCAAGGTGGGAGGAATGATGAATGGGATTATAATGAGCGGAAGGGGAGTGATATATGTGGATGAGGGAGTAAGACCACTCAACCAAAATCAGGGTTTCCCATGAAGTATTGTCCCTAAAGCCCAAAGGTCAGTAAAAGAGATCCCACGGGACTAGGGTCCAAGATTAACATCTAAGAGAGGTCTATGGGACAAGAGCACAGACTTGGACCACTCTTTCTGCCGAATCCACCCATTAATCCATGCTCAAAAGTTTCCATGATAAGTTAACTACTATACTCAATTACCAAATGACAAGGCATACCTTCAAGTTTGGGGGGCCCACCTTCAAACATACGACCATGACAGATGGGTGAGGGACCATACGGCTGGTTCAGGTGGGGAGAAGTGGCACAATGAGCTAGTTGGTGGCTGTAAGGGGCTACCGGCTGAGGACCATCTTCTAGAATATTTTTTTTTTCTAGGGATATCACCCACAAAATGGTGGGTAATAGGGCTTAAGTCTTTGCTTCTAGGGTCTTTTATTTGTTTTTTCATGTAGTAAGATGAAACATTCCAGAAAATTAAGGTACATTTCAAAGTCATGCCAAAACTTGAGTTTGCCGTATCAGCTTCAATAAATGCTGTTTTAGTTTTTTTGATACAATTTGGAAACATTTCTGTGCTGTTTCCACGCTGTATCCTGCTTGTTTCAGTTTCTGAAATGTAGAACGATGTATCCCATTTTGTCTCAGACATTTTGATTAACTTAGCAACACTATTCAACGATCTAATAAATCTTTCATCTCTCACATCATTTTGGAGCAGCTAGACATTTTATCTCTAAACAAGGTTCATTTTTTTTTGTCCAAGGGATGCCAGGCTTAGTGGATTCATAGTCTTGACATCCCTGTAAGTTCCTCTTCAATCAAACTTGGAACTTCCTACAAAAATTACTTAACCTCATCTATGAAAAATGAATCTTGACCTTTGCCCATGTTTGATGAGTTGCTGGAGCCTTCGCCAAACTCTATTTTTTAGCTATGAGATCCCACCATTGTTGTATGTCTTTGGGAGATTCTTCATTTTTCCACACTCATCTCTCCTATGTCTACACTCTAGTTATAATGGGAAGAACTTGTTAAAATTTGGGTACCAGAGGACAAGTGGTTCCTTAAGGCTTTGATCTTTGGCCTAGGGAAAAGTGTCCAATTTTTTTTTTTTTACTTTTCTCCTAAAGTGACTTTATAAGTGATAAAGTCAATTTAATTTAAAAGTGACTTTATAAGTGGTAAAGTTACATTCTAATTTAAAAGTGACTTTATAAGTGGTAAAGTTACATTCTACTTTAAGGTGACTTTATTAAAGTGAATGAAGAATTAGAAAGTGAAAAAGTGACTATGGAAATAAAAAGCTAAGTGGGTCTTTATTTAAGTGGGTGAGTTAAAAAATAGAAAGTGAGAATTAAATGCACATTTATTCTCATCCCTAGATTTAAATGAATCTCTGCCATTAGATCTTAGGGTAACCCAAAAGGTCATTTAGAGAATAAAAGGAGAAGAGAAGACGAAAAGATCAATTCATTCTTTCATAAGCATTTGAGAGAGAGAAGAGAGAGCAAGGAGAAAATTTCTGAGTAGTGAGGAAGTGAAGGAGAGCAGCAAGAAGACATTTCAGCAAATCTGGGTAGCAACATTTATTGGAATGCATCCCAAGGAAAAAGCATAGAGCAGGAGAAAGGCACAAAAATCGAGGAAGAGGGACAACAAGTTCTGGGCACATTTTTCGAGGCTGGCTGTACGACATTTAATGCTGTTTTATTGCTGTCAAAATATTTGTTTTGGCTGTTTGCTGATTGGCACAATTTTCGAGGTGGAGTTCAAACACGGAAATCGAGTTAAGTTGTAATTTGTGGTTGCTGGAAATTTCAGTTTCTCTATAAAAGCATTTTTAGAAAAAAAAGAAGAGCTCTCAAATTGGTTTTCCCCAAGAGTTGTAGGGGGTTTTTCCAGGGTCACATTAACCAAAAATCACTGTGTTATTTTCTGTGTGTGGCTGTTATAATTTTGCTGTGTTTTATTTATGCAATTTCAACAGTTGTGAAATCTCTAAATTTGTGTTTTCAGAAAATTATTGTCATTTCCAGATTTTAGAATTTTTATCATGCTTGTTTTTAAAACTAAATGCATGGAGTGATAAGGAAAATTGATAACCAGAGTGGGGGTTGAAATTTCTTCATGGTATCAGAGCTTGGTTGGCTGAAAAGTGCAGTTTGGGACAACAAAGTGAAAATTACAGCAAGCTGATTTTTACACAGAAAACAAAAACCTTTACCACAGATTTGAAAATTTCAATTTGGTAGGACAAGGAAACATGTCTTTGGGTTTGAGAGTTGAAGACAGGTTGGATGGGCAGAACAATTATAGTGCATGGAAGGAGAGAATCGAGAGCATCTTTGAGGAAGTAGAAGTCTGGGGCATTATGGTAAATACCACACAGAGCCCAGTAGTAATACCTGCTAACCCTGTACAGTTGGCAGAGTTTAACAAAAAGAATGCTAAGGCAAAAAGATTGATTCTGGAAGGAATCAAACACCATGTCATTCCTCATGTGAGAGGAAAGACTTATGCACATCATATGTGGACAGCCTTGACCAGTCTTTACCAGAGCTCAAATGAAAATAGAAAAATGGTCCTAAAGGAGAAACTGAAGGCCATTAAAATGGCTAAGACGGACAGTGTTACAGCATATCTCACAAAGATCACTTCAGTGAGAGATGAGTTGGCAACTGTAGGTGAAATCATTGCACCCACTGAGTTGGTGAGGATTGCTTTGAATGGTCTTCCCAAGACTTGGGAGAATTTTGTCGATGGCATTGTTGCATAGGAAAACCTTCCCGATTGGAAGAGGTTGTGGGATGATTGCATTTAGAATGAGATCAAAAAGAAACATTTTGGGGCAACCAAACAGGCGGAGGAGGATGACAATGTGGCATTGTTAGCAAGAGGCAGGAAGGGTAGAGCAAAGAAGAACAAGAAAGGGAAAGACAAACCCATGGCAGCTTCTGCAGAGATAGAGAGCTTCTCAGAGAGATTTGATTGGGAGTTTGGGTTCATAGCTTGTGAGGCCACTAATGCAGGATCACCTGCCATACATGTTTAGAGGGAGTGTGCATTCCTCACTACTAGCAGATCATCTTCTAGCATTTGGTATGTTGACAGTGGCACTTCCCGCCACATGACAGAAGCCAGAGAGTACTTCTCAGAGCTTTCAGAGGGTGACACTGATATGGAGGTAGTACTTGGTGATGACAGCATTGTTAGAGCATTCGATGTGGGGACATTGACATTTGATAGGGGACTCAAACCTCCCTTGAAAGTGTTAAATGTTCTATATGTGCCTAGAATTAAGAAGAACCTGATATCCGTCTCAGCACTTGAGGATAGAGGGTATGATGCGTTGTTCAGGAGAGGGCAGGTGCTTATATATCCTAGGAGAACTCCAGCTTCTTCAGCTAGAGAGATTGGTGTGCGCCATGCCAAGGTGAAGAAGTTCTCATTCCAGTCCCTGATGGCATTGAGTAGCAGCACCCGAGACAGGACCGACAACAGATCTAGTAGTTCAGAGTTGTGTGAGATTTGGCACCGCAGGATGGGGTACATGTATCATGGGGCCTTGAGTACATTGCGGGAGATCACCACTGGTGTGTCAGATTTCAGTTCTGATCACCTTGATGTATGCAAAGGATGTGCTATGGGGAAGTTTGCCAGATCCCCTTTTCCCAGCAGTGACAACAGAGTGACCGGGATCCTTGACTTGATACATACCGATGTGAGTGGTCGGATGTCTCATGTATCATTGAGTGGCTATGAGTATTATGTTTTATTCATTGGTGACCACTCCAGGAAGGCCTGGATTTATTTCTTGAAGACCAAGAGTGTGGTCTTCAAGCGGTTTCAAGAGTTCAAAGCGCTTGTGGAGACCCAGACATGTAGGAAGATCAAGGTCCTCAGGTCGGACAATGGAGGGGAGTATACCCTTGGTAAGTTTGTTGATTTTTGTGCTGAGGTAGGCATTAAGAAGGAGTTCACAATTCCTTACTACCCCCAGCGGAATGGGGTTGCAGAGAGGAAGAACAGATCCATTGCAGGGGCTGCCAAAGCCATGCTTCATGATTAGGGGTTACCTTTATTTTTGTGGGCAGAGGCTTGCAACACTACTGTGTACTTGCAGAACAGGAGTCCACATCATGCCTTGGGGAATGTGACTCCGGAGGAGGCTTTTTCTGGGAAGAAGCCTTATGTTGGGCACTTTCGTATCTTTGGGTGCCTTTCATATTCCTATGACCCCAAGGAGAACAGGACCAAGCTAGAGCCCACTGCAGACAAGGGCATCTTTGTGGGTTATAGCGAGACCTCGAAAGCTTATCGGATTTATATTCCTGCGTAGAGGAAAGTGGTTGTTAGGTGGGATGTGAAGTTCGAGGAGGAGAGAGATTTCAGGAGGTCACAAGAGTTAGAGTATCCAGAGTCACAAGACCCTCAGGGGCAGCTGAGTTAGTCACAGGGATCAGGAGGTACATCGATTATAGTGTCAGGTCCATTAGTGAGCAGTGGCTCTCAGAGTCAGGTGGGTGGTTCTTCAGCATGCAGGGCAGTCCACAGAGCAGTTCACAAGGTAGTCCACTAATGGACAGTTCGCACGGTACTTCAACATCTACAGGCACACGTTCAGGCATGAGGTCAGTTGACAGGCCTTCAGGAGTTCAGGCTTCTGATGATGATGAGGATTCTTTCACTCCGGTGGGAGAAGTTTGCTAAGGGAAGAGGAAGCCTAAGTGGCTTCAAGATACCTTGCGCGAGGCCACATCAGTTGCTGGGCCAACGAGACAGGTTAGAGAGAGTAAACCACTTGAGCGGTTCTATAGTTACATGGCATTGGTAACAAGCATTGTTGACTCCGAGCCCTCTAGTTATGAGGAGGCAACCAACTATCAGGTCTGGAGAGAGGTCATGATGGAGGAGTATTCTTCTATTATGAAGAACGATGTTTGGGGGTAGTGTCGAGGCTTGAAGGTAAATCAGTTGTTACTTCCAGATGGATCTACAAGATAAAGCATGCTACATATGGTAGCATCGAGAAGTTCAAGGCTCGATTTATGGCGAGAGGGTTCTCACAGGTATTGGGAGTTGACTATGAGGAGACCTTCGCTCCCATAGCTCGGTATACATCTATTCGCTCCATTATATCGATTGCAGCAAAGATGAGTTGGAAGATCCACCAGATGGATGTGAAGACCGCATTTCTTAATGGCTTCATTTAGGGGGAGGTTTATATTGAGCAGCCGCAGGGCTTTGAGATGCATGGGAAGGAGTCCCATGTATGCAAATTGAAAAAGGCACTGTATGGCGTGAACCAAGCTCCTAGAGCTTGGTATTCGAGGATTGATACATACTTGCAGCAGTTGGGTTTCATAAAGAGTAAGGCTGATCCGAACCTATACTTCATTGTGGTGGGTGAGGAGCCTCTCATTCTGGTGTTGTATGTTGATGACTCGATCATCACTGGTGCAGAGAGACTCATTGAGGGCTGCAAGAGAGATCTTGCTCTAGAGTTTGAGATGAAGGATATCGGCTTGATGCATTATTTTCTGGGATTGGAGGTGTGGCAGGGGGGGGGGG
>APFE030061012.1:291371-303587 GCA_000404065.3 Pinus taeda | reverse complement strand
GGAGGTGTGGCAGGAGGAGGGGCATTTCTTCCTGGGACAAGGGAAGTACATTGTGGATATTCTTAGCAGATTTCACATGGAGAACTGCAAACCCATGTCTACACCTATGATCACTAATTGGAAGAAGCTTCATGCTTCTGATTCCGAGTTGGTGGATCCTACTCTATACAGACAGTTGATTGGTTGTTTGATGTATTTGGTCAACACTCAACCAGATATATGTTTTGCAGTTAACACTATGAGTCAGTTCATGTGTGAGCCCAGAAGAGTGCACTGGGTAGCTACAAAACACATTCTTCGTTACTTGCAGGGGACTGTGGATTTTGGTCTAGATTATAGATAGGGTGATGGAGTGAGACTGGTAGGGTACACGGATTCAGATTGGGCAGGTTGTGCTTCAGATAGGAAGAGTACTTCCGGGTGTTGTCTTGGGTTGGGTTCGGCAGTTGTTTTGTGGATCAGTCGGAAACAACAGTCAGTTGCATTGAGCTCAGCTGAGGCAGAGTATATGGCTGCGCTTGGCTAGTTGTGAGGCCATATGGCTTCACAAGATGTTGTTTGGTCTATTTGGTTAGGCATTGAGATCTTCAGTAATTTACTGTGATAATTAGAGTTGCATAAAACTCACGGAGAATCCAGTTTTTCATGAGAGGTCAAAACATATTGAGATCAAGTATCACTTCATTAGAGACTATGTCCAAAAGGGAGCTATCAAGCTTGAGTACATTTCTACAAATGAGTAGGTAGCGGACATTTTCACCAAAGCCTTACCATGGGGCAAGCATGTATGCTTCAGAGACAAGATGGGAGTGGTGAGGAACACTTTCTTCGGTAAGAGGGAGTGTTAAAATTTGGGTACCAGAGGACAAGTGGTTCCCTAAGGCTTTGATCTTTGGCCTAGGGAAAGTGTCCAAATTTATTTTTTACTTTTCTCCTAAAGTGACTTTATAAATGGTAAAGTCAGTTTAATTTAAAAGTGACTTTATGAATGGTAAAGTTACATTCTAATTTAAAAGTGACTTTATAAGTGTTAAAGTTACATTCTACTTTAAATGTGACTTTATTAAAGGGAATGAAGAATTAGAAAGTGAAAAAGTGACTACGGAAATAAAAGGTTAAGTGGGTCTTTATTTAAGTGGGTGAGTTAAAAAATAGAAAGTGAGAATTAAATGCACATTTATTCTCATCCCTAGATTTAAATGAATCTCTGCCATTAGATCTTAGGGTAACCCAAAAGGTCATTTAGAGAATAAAAGGAGAAGAGAAGAGGAAAAAATCAATTCATTCTTTCATGAGCATTT
Source organism: Pinus taeda (assembly GCA_000404065.3). Classification (NCBI taxonomy): domain Eukaryota; kingdom Viridiplantae; phylum Streptophyta; class Pinopsida; order Pinales; family Pinaceae; genus Pinus; species Pinus taeda. Next base: position 302,286 of record APFE030061012.1, on the reverse strand, counting down.
GAGAGAAAGAGAAGTGAGAGCAAGGAGAAAATTTCTGAGTAGTGAGGAAGTGAAGGAGAGCAGCAAGAAGACATTTCAGCAAATCTAGGCAGTAGCATTTATTGGCACGCATCCCAAGGAAAAAGTGTACAGCAGGAGAAAGACACAAATCGAGGAAGAGGGACAACAAATTTTGGGCACATTTTTTGAGGCTGGCCGTACGGCATTTAATGCTGCTTTATTGCTGTAAAATTTTTTGTGTTGGTTGTTTGCTGATTGGCATGATTTTTGAGGTGGAGTTCAAGCACGAAAATCGAGATAAGTTGTAATTTTTGGTTGCTGGAATTTTTACTGTGTATTTCAGTTTCTCTGTAAAAGCATTTTCAGAAATAAAGAAGACCTCTCAAATTGGTTTTCCCCAAGAGTTGTAGGGGGTTTTTCCAGGGTCACATTGACCAAAAATCACTGTGTTATTTTCTGTGTGTGGCTGTCATCTAGATAACCGGATTCGTCCTAGAGGCCCCTCGAATCTCGAATCCAGCGTGTCCGACGCGATTCTGCCCTGATTCGTGTCCAAATCCAATGACACGTCGAATCCGACTGCGTGTCATGATTTTGGCAGCGTGTCCTGTTTTCCAGGACTCGTTAGGCGGAAAAAGTGACCTGCGCGGGTATGAAAAGGCCGCATTTGGTCATTACAGCCACGCATATTTTCATTTGGCAAGCGTTTTGGCAGCTTAATGATCAAGTCTAGGCCCTAGTATTCATATGCTATTCATGGTAATGTTAAATTCTTAAAGTAAAAGTGACATTCTCCTTAATCTTCATTTTCATCCTTTTACTTAAATTTTTAACATTACCATGAAATGACTCAGGATATTTGAGAGTGGTTCCAGCCTCATTGGATTTCATATGGAGAGATTAGAATTTTAGATTTCATTCAAAATCCAGCAGACTTATCAGTTTTTCAGGATTTTAGGATTGGGGGATTGCAATGTTTCCATTGAATTTTGTCATGTATTAGGGTATGGAACTTGCATTTAATCAAGAGCACCAATCCCTCTATGTACCTTGATGTTAGTGACATTGATTGTCGAACTCCTGTATCACGACCCTCCTAAAAATGTACGCATCGCTCAAACAAAATCTTGACCTGAGATGTTATGCTTGTTCTATCTTATGTTAATACTTAAAGGGTGATATTAATGAAAAAGATCCCTATACAAATACAGAGGTAATGACAAAGATACCTCTGGATATTAATGCTTAGAGGGTGATATTAATGACAAAGATCTTGATTTTCCAACAAGACTAAAAAATTAGACATTTCTCTTGGTGGCAAAGAGGGCCAAGCATAAGAAATAGATAATAGATTGACATGTATTTGAATTTTGTATGTACTATGCATGCTAATAGCTATAGATGAAGATCTATATTTGAAATCAATAAATTTGTATCATTAATTAAAATGTGTGCAAGAAATATCTAATTTTTAATATATATATAATATAATAATATAATATAAATAAATATATATAATAATATATATATATATATAATATATTAATAAAATAATATATAACGAATCCTACGTGTTCTGTTCCGGGGGGTCAACGTGTCCGAATCCGACACCGCGAATCCCGAATCCTACGAATCCCGAATCCCTGTGTCAGGTGACTTAGGCTGTCATAATCTAACCGTGATTTATTTCTGCAATTTCAGTAGTTGTGAAATCTCTAAATTTGTGTTTTCAGAAAATTATTGTTATTTCCAGATTTTAGAATTTTTATCATGCTTGGATTTAAAACTAAATGCATGGAGTGACAAGTAAAACTGATAACCGGAGTGGGGGTTGAAATTTCTTCAGGACCCCCTATGTAGTTTGTCATCGCCCTCTTGTTGTGATTAATCAGAAGGTAAGGCCTCAATGTCAAAATCTAGAGCCACCAAATATGTTCAGCATAGATTTCTCCGATGATTGTGAATTTAGAGTAATGATATTGAAAAGGAAAATGTCTATGAATGTGATTTAAATTAATAGGTAAGCAGCAAGCACATAAAACAATATTAATGGCATAGCAAAAAATGGTAGGCTCATAGCACAACAGTTTACACATGATATTTCTCTTGTTAGGCCGATAGGCCTTTCTATGCATCAACAATTGTCAACACTTTTACCCTGAACCGTTTGTTCAAGTGAGACACTTTCAACCGTTGATTTGAAGTGTCATCTGGCAAAGCATGCACTGCACTTTGACTGCTTTTTCCAAATATATGAGTTGTTTTCTTTTCACCTCCTAGTTCTGCTGTGCATTGAACTTGGCGCTTTGAGTTGCATTACTGCTTTTTCCCATTCTTTTATGTCACTCTTGAAGATATTTTTACTGCTTTTTCCCTGCCAGTTGTTGTTGCTGTTCTTCTTCCCTGGCTTTTGGCAAGCACTGTTCTTCTTCCCTGGCTTTTGGCAAGCACTGATCTTCATCTACCATCACCTCACAAATTGTCATGGGTTGCACGTGTTTCTGGATAACAAGGAACTTCACATGGGAGATACTCTGCCCCCTGCAATCCTCGGAGCCATTCAAAGTGCGTCAGTTCATATTGCCCTTTTTACTGAGCGTTATGCTGAATCCCCTTGGTGTTTGGAAGAGCTGCGTTGGATTTTGAGATCATATCACAAGTGTAACTTGAAGATAATTCCTGTGTTTTGTGACCTTGAGCCTAAAGACCTTTGTTACGTTGAGAGTGGGCGTTACGCTAAAGCCTTTGAAGAACACCAACGCAAAGGTAGAGTCGCGGTGGAATGCATCCAGACGTGGAAGGCAACCCTTAACCAAGGCTCCCACATTTCTGGTCTGCTATTTAAATCGAATGAAAGGTAAAACCCTTTTATTTTCTTACAAGTCCATTGATTTTATAGTCTGCAAACAAATGTATTGTGAAACAAATAATCCTTTTTAACCGATGGATTTCCTTGGAGAGGCCAAATACTGTGGAAAATTTGCCAGAATTTTGGTGATATAGAAAAATCACGTCTCATCTTTCCAGAATTGTGATGAAATTTTCAAATTTTTAAGGATTTCATTGGGGATTAGACAAAATCTATATGAATGGGTTCTGCTATGCATAAATGATAATAAAATTTGCTTTGCTTTAGTTTATAAATTATTTGTTATATATTTTTGGAGGAACCTCATATTTTTTTGTAAAATTTCTTAAGAATGAGATAGGTATTTGTTAGAATCATAAATTTGAGTTATAAATTCTCCACAAAGTTATTTGAATCATATTCAAGTCATGCTTCAAATTTTTGACAAATTTTTATTAACTCTATAATTAAAAAACTGTTTATTACCCAATTAACTCAACTCCATTAACCTGCCCAAAACAAAATTTCACAATACCGGCATCCTTTCTAAAATTTTTATCTTCCTTCTTATCATGAAAGCCTGGAATTCGTCGGATCGAAACAGAGAATTTCAAGTTTTCGCTGAAGTGCGATCGTATGTAACAAAAGTTAAACCGAAATTCTGTTAATTCAAAAATATTATGTTATGCTATGCGTAAATTATAATAAAATTTGCTTTGCTTTAGTTTATAAATTATCTGTTATATATTTTTGGAGGAACCGCATATTTTTCTGTAAAATTTCTTCAGAATGAGATAGGTATTTGTTAGAACCATAAATTTGAGTTATAAATTCTCCACAAAATTATTTGAATCATATTCAACTCATGCTTCAAATTTCTGACAAATTTTTATTAACTCTATAATTAAAAAACTGTTTATTACCCAATTAACTCTACTCCATTAACCTTTTCCACAGGAAAAAAGCGGAACCTTTTATTTAAAAAATGAAAAGTTACACATTGCATATGCATTAAAGCATTTCCAGAAGTTGCCCATTGGGCTCGTGTGCTTTCGCACACAATGCAATGTAGCGAGGCTACCGTGCATTTAGTAAGAATGAGAGAAAAGAAAAAGGAAAGGAGGAGAGTGTAGAAAAAACTGAATCCCAGGGGTGAGTAGAAAATTCACATGAAGCGAATAAAGTTCCTTCTGAAGATTAATTACTCCAAAAGATTTGGAATATCAAATTATCCATTTAGGATATAAATATTATATTAAATATATGAATAAGAATCAATGATGATTTCAATGAGAACAAGAGGCTTGCTTATATACCACGCAAGTGTCTCTTCATGAAGAGTCATGTCTTATTAGACATGCCTCTTCAACCTAATTACTGGCTTAACTAACTATTATTTATGATTATTATCTTTTACATTATATTTATATTATTTATATATTTTATTCGTTACATTGCCTCCTTCCTCAAAAAGCTTTGTCCTCAAAGCTTGTCGATGAAAAAAGGCTTGATCTCTTTTTCGGCTTCGAAAGTTTTTCTGTCTCAGAATAGTCATCCTCGACGATACAAGTTGATATGATCTTCTTAGTGACAAACAAAATTGTCGCACTGAGAAGGGATCAGACCATCCCAGATTAATATTCTGTATAGCATTCTGATCACTAAAATTTTGTAACGACTTGTCAGCATAAGACGGAATTGATGTTACGTCATTATTCTCTGAAAAATTAATTTGTTGTCTACGGCTTGAATTGTCCTGATACACAGCTTGGGTGATTTGTCTATTCTCATGATTTAGATGTCAATATAAAATTTTTAGATTTTCATTTGGCGAAGATGTTGTTGAATTGGTTATGGAACATTCACTTGGGATGTCCATTGTCTGAACTGCAACATCTACGTGTGTCATTTCTTCAACTGACTTGTCTTCTTGAGTTGTCATATTCATTGGATCGGTATTTGTTGTTTTGTCATCAACTTGAATTCCTACATTTGATGCTTCCTTCTTGATAAGTTGTTGTCCCTGGTTTTCTAACGATTTCTTGTCCTTTTTAAGTTTCTTAATTTGTGACAGTAACTTTTCGCTATGGTTTTTAAACCAAGAAACTTCTTCATTTTCGTCAACATTGATTTTGTCAATTTCTTTTTGCATATTTTGTAATACCTTTTTACCTTCTTGAGACATTATTTTTGAAATATCTGAGATATCTTCTGGTGTTACTGAATTTGGTTTTAGTGTAAAATCTTGGAGTGCTATTTTCTTCTTCTTGTAAGAAAATGTTAAAAACTTTTTCTTAGTATTTAGAATAAAGGAACCTAGAGTTTCCATCCATGGTAAACCCAAAATAATGTCCCCTTGATTGTTCCATAGGGTTTGAACTGAGAATTGTGATACAAATGTATAATCTTCAATGTTTAACTGTAAATTGGCTATGTCATATATTTTATTGCGAAAAAGGTCTAATTCTAATTTTTCAGTTATATTTGACTCTGGAATCACTAGTTGGTTTGCGATTTTAGGTGTTATATAATTTGCATCTTCTGCCGGAGAAATAGAAATAATAACATCTTTTCCTGCGAGAGATCCTTTAATGTCAAATAATGCTTTATTGTCTCTGGGTGCGGTTTCTGGGAATCTTATGGCCTTCACTTTTGTATTAGACTCCATTTTTGCTTCTTGAATATTAAATATTTTTTCATTACCTTTTTTTAATAAATTTTTTTTCAAGAATTTTTTTTCAAGAAATTTTTTTTCTTTCTATTATTTCTTTTTTATATATGATATATTCTCTCTCCTTTTTTTTTCCTCTCTTTTTATATAATTTCTCCTTTTTTTGTATATATTCTTCTAATCTATAAAATATATTTCCACTTCTCTTTTATAAAAATCTAATATTATATATATATGAATTTAGACTTCTGTGATCCATAACATTAGTTTAGAGAATCTTCAGCAAAATCACATAATTAATAATTTGTCGACGCGTTTCGAACCAACCAGTGTGGTTCATCGTCAGGACTAGTTGAAGATCAAATCCAACTTAGCATGTTTAAATAGTGTGTGCAGAGACTCCAGCGGCTAATTTTTGACCTAATGACCCAAATAAGACCAATACTATTCCTGTTATATTTTTAATTTATTTATATTCTAGGAAATAGTTAAATTCGGAAATTTATATAATAAAATATACATTTGTTATATATATAAATTCAAAAACCTAACTAATTCATATTAAAATATTATCCTAGGTATGTCGTATATTCATTTAATAATATTTTTATTCTATTTTATCATTTATACCTAATGGCCCAATTAATATATTCTATAATCAATTTAATAATTTAAATTTATTTATATTAAAATAATAACCCTAGTATATCATATATTCATTTAATAATACTAGTATTTTTATTATAAATTAACAATTTATACCTAATGGCTAAATTAATATATTTTATAATCAATTTATAATTTATTAAAAAAATTATAATACTATTCCAATATATTATTACAAATATATATATTTATTCAAATATTTATTCAAATTATATATATATATATATATATTCTAATATTTTTATACCTAATCTTCTAAAAATACCTTATTTGATGCTTAGTTAGTTATTAAAAAATTATATGTTTAGGGTTAGATTAAATTTAATTTTTTTAAATGAATAATTGAAAATTAATATTAACCCATTACTATATTTAGACACTCCATAATTTATTAAGTAATTAATAAATTCTAAATAAATATATAAATATATATTCTAATATTTTAAAATACCCATTTGGTGCTTAGTTATTAAAATATTATATATTTATTAGATAAAAAGTATATTTATTATTTAAACTAGGTAAAAATAAATAAAATAATGGTTAGTTAACAAAACTAAACCAATTATTATTTAAATTTAAATTATGAATAAACATTAGAGAGGATTGAATAATAACAATAGGCCGATAATTAGAAGGGGGAACAAATAACAACAGGAAAATAAATAAACACACAAAGGGAAGGAAACCAGAAACACCGAGACCTCACCAAGAAGGGACAGCGAAGGTTAGGAAGACAGGGCTGGGACCCAACAGCTGCTGATCTTCCAGCCATCATCCCTATCAAGATTATTCGGCCTTTTTTCAATTTCCAGGGCCTCTCTAAACTTGCGATGGTGAAACTGAGCAACTTTAGCAACGACTTGAGCCTCTTCGATACATACATGATGCATCGTCTTCTCAGCGTGTTCAGCCAAGGCTGAGGATTTTGTCCTACCATGCTTCAAGTCAGCTGAATGCTCGCTAATCCTCCGATTGATAGAGCGACCTGTCTCACCAATATAAGGAACCCCACAAGAGCACGGAATGACATATACGCCCTTCATGTCTTTAGGGTCAATAGGATCTTTCACAGACCTGAGGGAGCTACGGATAGTATTAAGAGGTCTGAAAGTTGCGGGAACATCAAATTTTCTCAGAATCCTCGCAATCTTATCCGTGGTCCCTTGGATATAAGGAAGGTTGACCCCCAAGGTACGATCCCTAGAATCCTTACGGATTGACGGCTCCTTCCTAGCCTTGAGGAAGGCCTTATGACCCAGGTGTCTCTTGTAACCATTTTTCACAAAAACATCTAGGAGATGAGCCTTCTCCTTTTCCAAGCTCTCTTCATCAGAGATTCTAACAGCCCTCGTGGCGAGAGTGCTTAGAACCCCTAACTTTTGAGATGGGAAATGATGGGAAGAAGCATGCAAGTACTGCTCAGTATGCGTCTTCTTCCTAAACACTTGATGAGAGAAGGAACCATCCAACTTCTTAGAGATCAGAACATCCAGAAACGGAAGACAACCATTGTCTTCTTTTTCCATCGTGAATTTAATGGCATCGGACTGGTTATTAAGATGATTGAAGAAATGATCCAGCTCATCAGGACCATGAGACCAGACAACACCAGTGTCATCAACAAATCTTTTCCAAAGCTTCGGAAGGAGACGAGACGAGGCCAAAGCCTTAGACTCAAAATCTTCCATAAAGAGATTAGCGACTATCAGGGACAAGGGGGAGCCCATGGCAACCCCACAAGTCTGCTCATAGAATTCTCCTTCGAAACTGAAAAAGGTGGAGGTGAGGCAAAGTTCGACTAACTTCGCCGTTTCATGGTTAGTGAGCTTATAAATCACCTTCATGGCCTCATTGATTGGAATACAGGTGTAGAGCGAGACCACGTCGAAACTTACCAGAATGTCCTCAGGCTCAAGCTTAATCTTCTTAAGATCTTCAATAAAGGAAGCTGAGTCTTTGACGAAGGACTCAGTATGACCAACCAAGGGCCTTAATTTAGCAGTAAGGAACTTGGCCAGGAGGTACGTCGGACCACCAATGGTGTTGACAATGGGCCTTAAGAGGACCCCTTCCTTATGGACCTTTGGAAGGCCATAAATTCTAGGAGCAATGGGGTTTCCCTCGATAAGCTTCTGGGATAGAGGAAAAGTGGAATTGCAAGACTTGATCGCAAGAGCAACTGCTCTGGATACCTTCTTGAGGGGATTCTTCGAGAGCTTCTTGTAACTTCCACTATTACAGAGATGATCGAGCATCTTATTCCTGTAATCACATCTATCCATAATGACGGCGGCCCCACCTTTATCAGCTTTTAACACCACTATTTCATGATTCTTGTTCAAGGCTTTCAAAGCCTCAAACTCAGCCTTGCTGATATTGCTCCGGGGCGGCTTAGCTCTCCTCAGGGCCACGGCACAATCTTGCCTAATCGTGTCTTTAATCTTATCGGGAAGGTTTTTAATGCCAACTTCTACATCACATATGATGTCATCAACCGGGATTTTCCTGGGTGCTAAGGCAAAGTTAAGACCCTTCCCCAAGAGACTAAAAACCGCAGGCGGAAAGGAAAAACTAGACAGGTTCATTACCTTATTGCCTTGAGGAAGAGGACTCGAGACACTTACAGAACTACCCTTGCTTCCAACGCTACCAATCCGGCTAATATTCCCATTTACATCTACATTACTACGACCTTCTATATTATATATGCAACCATTATTATTAATAACTAAATCATAATTATCTTTAATATCTTTATCACAATAATTACTAAGTTTATACTTATTAATATTAATAATATGACTATTAATATCTACATCCTTACCCTTAACATTCTTATGACCCTCTTTGTAATTACTAAAATTCTTATCTTTGTAATCCTTATTATCATAATCATCATAATAATTACTCATAATATGACTATCTATCCTAATATCTGCAACCTTACCCTTATCATCATTATCATAAATACCTTTTATATTATTGTTATCAGCAACCTTGCCCTTATTATTATTATCAAAAACATCTTTTATATTATTTCTATCATTCTTATCATAAATATCTTTTTTATTATTACTGTCATTCTTATCATAAATATCTTTTATATTATTATTATCAGCAACCTTACCCTTAACATTATTATCATAAACATCCTTTATATTATTACTATCTACCACCTTACCCTTATTAATATTATCATACACATCTTTTAAATTATTACAGCGGCAATCCCCATTAATGTTATTAACATAACTATCCCCATTAATGTTATTAACATAACTATCGATTTTAATAATATCGTCCCTCCCCATAATGCTAACCCCACCATAAAGAGCCGAATGACAACAAACGGACTGACCATTTAAATCCACGCAACAGCCATCCAAACCATTGCTGACTTACCTCTCCGCGCCGTGACCTGCTCCTGGGAACCCTCAAGATGGTTACACCTTACCTTAGGTTCGGTGGAGGCGACTAAACCGGAGCCTACGGGGGCCGAAATGCCCGGAACTTTCCCACTGCGTAACTGCTCAGCATCAATACATACCTGTCCCTTCTTCTCAGACCGACCACCAGCAACCAACGAGGAACCATTGGCACGCGAATCCGAAGACTGGACCAGAGATTGTTCAGCGGAATCCGAAGACTTCACACTAGCGTCTACAGCCAGACATGCCCGGTCCTCCTGATCACCACCGTTCAGAACCTGATGAGACTTAAACAGACCCACCGAGAACCCTTGGGATTGTCCAACTACGCTAGAACGCAAATCGAACTGTCCAGAATCAGATCTACTCTGCGGAGATCGAAATCCAGAGCAGAATGAGGTGGGAGAGATTGGACCCGCGTGCAGATTCGCCCTTACGCTATCCGCACCAGAATAAACTTCCAAACGACCGGAGCCAGAGGTGGCCGGATCAAAACCCTCCGCAGAAGAGCTTCTTAGAACCCAGGATCTCAGGGAGGAGATCTGATTACTCGAGATCCGACTCCTGGAGCCCTTATCAGAAGAAAGATCTGAGTACAAATCAGAGCAACCAGAGAGTTTATTGAACTTGGCGGACTGCCTCACCTTCAACAATTCTTCCAATCTCATGGCCTTTAATGCCGAACAGGCATCAATTCTGGACCAGAGAGAAGCCGAGAAATTGTTTGACAGCTCCAGATGAGCAGCCAAGAGCAGCCTGGACCGGTAATCCAAATCCTTCCTAATCCTGCCAATCTCAGACCTGATCAACCCTAAGCTAGCCTTCATAAAAACAGCCAGATTCCTAGGCACATTAAGGCTATGCTTAATCCTGGCGAAACTAGGAATAACCGAAGAGTCTCTGCAACGTTTAAGAAATACTAGATCAGATTTCAACTTTGTAACCTGCATGCGTGTCCGCTCGAAACGATATTTTTGGCAGCGGCTTCTCCGTGCAGGGAAATTATTAATGAATTTAGACTTCTGTGATCCATAACATTAGTTTAGAGAATCTTCAGCAAAATCACATAATTAATAATTTGTCGACGCGTTTCGAACCAACCAGTGTGGTTCATCGTCAGGACAAGTTGAAGATCAAATCCAGCTTAGCATGTTTAAATAGTGTGTGCAGAGACTCCAACGGCTATATTGCCAATGGCTAATTTTTGACCTAATGACCCAAGTAAGACCAATACTATTCCTGTTATATTTTTAATTTATTTATATTCTAGGAAATAGTTAAATTCGGAAATTTATATAA
>APFE030061012.1:217377-284376 GCA_000404065.3 Pinus taeda | reverse complement strand
ATACCATGGGCAATTACCATGGGTTGTTTCTAAAACCTCGGTTAATGTTCACGTAAAATGTAAACTTACCACTGGTTTCTAAAACCACGGGCAATAACCAAACCAATCGGTTTCTAAAACCACGGGCTTCTCTCCACGTAAAAAATATTAAATATACTTGAAAAGGGTTCCCGCTTATCTTTATTATGCACTTTTTTATCAATAATGTAAAACTTTTTGTGTATATATATATATTTTTTTCACTCACTTTTTTTTGTTCAGAATATATTATTTCCTTTCCTCTTTTTTTTATATACCCTTCTTCTTTATTCTTTATTATTTTTACTTTTTTTAAATAGTAGCAAATGGCCAAAGACCTAAAAAAATGGAGAATCTCCCAATATATAGCGAAACGCTTCAATTATGACAGCAACAAAGTTGATGATAGGTTGATAGCCAAAGGCCTAGTGATCAGCCAAACGTGGCTCTGATACCAATGAAGCGAACAAAGTTCCTTCTGAAGATTAATTACTCCAAAAGACTTGGAATATGAAATTATCCATTAAGGATATAAATATTATATTAAATATATGAATAAGAATCAATGATGATTTCAATGAGAACAAGAGGCTTGCTTATATACCACACAAGTGTCTCTTCATGAAGAGTCATGTCTTATTAGACATGCCTCTTCAACCTATTTACTGGCTTAACTAACTATTATTTATGATTATTATCTTTTACATTATATTTATATTATTTATATATTTTATTCGTTCTATCACACGTCATGTTTTTCTCCCCTTCTTCTTTTCGACCTTGCGCCACTCTCCTTGTGTGGGCTCGATCGAAGCTAGGATTAGCTGTGTTTCTGCTTCCTGTGGCGCTGTATCCTTATTTGAGTCTGAAGTGTCTGAGGGGTGTTGCCGTTTGATCCCTCCTATATTCAGATCCTCGCTTGTCTTATCTACCTGATTTGAATGGAGTTGTGAAACCTTGTTGGCTGATATGTTTTCCTTTTGAGTCTCCTTTCCTTGGTTATGCTCAGTATTCTCTGTGGGGGTAACTTCCTCCTCTGCTTCTGATTCATCATCCTCTAAATCAGGAGGGGGGAACTGCCACCCTTTTCTCTGCTTCCCTTTCTGCTTCTTTTTATTATTTGCTTTTTTGACTTCTGGGCATGTGCTTTGCAAGTGTCCTGTCAGCCTACAGTTCCTGCATCTGAAAGCAGTGTTTTCGTAGTCTAGTCCTTGCAGCGAGTTCTGTTGCTTATATACCAGCCTTATGCTTTCCGGCAGTCCTTTACTTAGATCTACTTCGACACAAATGCAATGCATGCAAAAGTGTAGATCCTCTCATCAGTCCTTTCTGGATCTGTTTTGATGTATTTCCCTATGTTGTTCCCAATTCCTTCCAAAACTCGTTCACTCCAGAAGTGAAGAGGAAGGTTATATAGGCGGACCTAGACCGGCATTTTGGAGACAATCATTTTGTTTGGATCAAAATCTGGAAACCATGGGGTCATAAAGAGACCCAAAGTTCCCCAAAACCAAGGCCCTGTACTGATGATTATATTTCTGACATCCGTGGATGCAAATTTTACTATGAAAAACCCCTTGGAGCATAGATGTATCACATTCCATTGTCCAGTTGGTGAATATCCAGTGAAATAGATCCATTGGCGTTGGCCAAAAACTGTTAAAACGGCAGATTAGGGCCTGTGTTTCATATGACTTGACGTAATCTTCAAGTCCTGTAGAATCAAGGTTTAGGGATGGGGTTTGCCCTAACTGATCTACTATGTATGGCCTAGGTGTATATCCACCTTGTTCTGGAGGAGTCCTTGGATCTCTGTTACCCTGTAAGATGTTTTTGTAGGAGGAACCTCCTTTGGACTGATGCTGAGCTGCTGTCTTTTTCCCCTTGTCTCCTCCTGAGGAGCTGGGACCCTGGGGCAGAGCACCTCCTCTCAGCCTAAGGTTTAAAGCAATGGATGTTTTTGGGGTAATATCATAGCTTCTCAGAGTTCTGTCATCTTGTAGGGACCACCTACCGCTGACCAAATGTTGGATCTGAACAGGGTATCCCATCAATGCCCATATTTGCTGTTTCAACTGTATTATGGTGCTTTCTGCAGGTACCCACACTAGGTTGGTTTTCCCCACAGGAGGTTTTATAAAAATCTGAAAACAAAGTGATTTTACTTGTTGTCTGAGTTCTAGCTGTGAACCTGTTCCTCCTAGCCTGGTAACGCGCATGTATCCCTTTTGCTGTCGATTTGCCTTAGGGATCATTTCCGTGTGCTTTGGCTGTAAGCGATCTTCCGGATCTGACCTCATATAGGGTCGTTCTTCCATTTGCAGGTCTAGATCTACAAACCCGATGCTCGATCTATGCTCATTGCCACAGATCTGTGGGTATATCGCCCGATCGGGGCTCAATGAAGGATGTTTGAGCCTATGGGTGTCAAGAAACGCATCAATATAATACAGATCTGCAAAAAAAAAGATTATTCCTTCATACCTGTGGCAGGATCGGCTGTTTTCCGTCCTGAGGGCTCCGTGTTTGCTATAGACTGCGATTTCATAGAGCGTGATCTCGGTGCCTTTGACAGAGGTCTTCTGCGCCTCATGCAACACTGTGTTCAACAGATCTGACAGATCTGATTTTGTATCAATGCTTTCCTTCACCGGATCTAAAGCCGATGCGATTGCAGACCCTTCTTGTTCATTTCTGGCTGTAAAAGTGTTGAACCCAGTATCGTTATCCTCGACACACTCTGCGATACGGATTTGGCGAACCTGGGAGCCATTAGGTTGTGCTCTCTGCGTCATCAGATTCGAACTCACTACCTTCACGACCTGCGTATGCCCCATGGACCCGGCATGTAGCTCGTTCACCTTCACGAGCACGGGCTTCTTCAGACTTGCCTTCGCCATAGCCATTCGTCCATTCAATGTCAACCATGCACTAACTTCAACTCCATTAACCTGTCCAAAACAAAATTTCACAATATTGGCATCCTTTCTAAAATTTTTATCTTCCTTCTTATCATGAAAGCCTGGAATTCGTCGGATCGAAACGGAGAATTTCAAGTTTTCGCTTAAGTGCGATCATATGTAACAAAAGTTAAACCGAAATTCTGTTAATTCAAAAATATTATCTTATTTTTGAAACCCTGGTCTTCATTGCAATGCAGTATAATCATATGGTTACCATTAATCATATTTTCTGGGATGATGGCTCTACAAGGTTTTTTTGAGTGCATCTTTATGAAAAAATAGAATGATATTTTTATTTATTAATAAAATTACAATTTTTTCTTTAAAAAAATAGTTTATATATCGATTTAAAAAAATAAATCAATCTTACTGTGAGTGTTTGTAAAAGATATAACTAAATAAACCAAAACAGTTTATCCAAATAGTGTGTGGTAAGCAAAAATATAACTTTAGATGACTTATTGTTGGAGCCTAAGGGAGCCTATTGAATTAAGCGAACAATGACCCTGGAATCACTGATAAAGGGCTACGCTTCAGGCCCTTGAACGAACTTAATTTCTAGATTTTCCAACACAGAAAATGAGATTTTTTAATTTTTCTGGCAAGTTTATGAGGAAAGGATATGCGAGTTTTTAATTTTGTTTGGTAAGTTTATGAGTAATTATGTGAGTAGAGGTATTTTTTTTTAAGATTTGATGAAGTTGAGAAAGAACAATCTCATTTTTTAATCTTTTATTAAGTTTTGGAATGTTCCAGCGGAAAGAAGTTAACAGAAAAAGCTTGAATGAACATCCGGCGAATGTAATTTCATAACATTTTTCAAAAACAAACCAGCAAAATTTTGGACCAACTGGATTTTATGTTGAAATGGTTTGATACACCTCATTTTGGGATGGTTTGATTTTCCTTTCATTCATTTACTGCATATGAGTTGTGACCAAGCCTAGCATAACATGTAGTATTTAAGATTTCAGATCTGAGCATCAAAGATTGAATATATATTTTAGTGCTCGGTGCAATGCATGAGTATAATCTTCAGAGCTTCACAACTAAATTTGAACAAATCAAGAATTTGTTTATTTGCTTCAGCAACGGCTGATATGAAATCCCCTGTTCTTCCTGTAGAAGAATTCCATTCCTAATTTCAGATCCCATCGAAAAGGAAATGGATCTTGAAATTTGAAACAGTTTCCAAACTTCCAGCGCTATTTTGACCCCCTGATCCCCCCCAAAATTGATTTTTTAATGAAAAGTTCCCCAAACCTTAAGTGCCTAAAGGCTAAAATGTGAAACTTTATTCTTGGTCAATGTCTGATCTATCCTTTTGTCGAGATCTGCTCTTGAGGTCTGATCTATAAACATCAGATCTCAATATCTACTCTGAAGGTTTGATCTATGATTTTGGTCAAGGTCTGCTGTCAAGGTGTGATTTATCTTTATGTGCCATGAAGTTGCTCCCTTCACCCACACTGTTATTAAGTCCCGCTATAGCCCTTAAGAAAACCACTTTATTCACTGTTCATATGGACATGGCTCACAAAATGCTGTATGACCTGGTTTATGCTTATGCTGAAATGGTCCTTAAAATGATCAAATATCAATGATGCTTATAGCTTATCAAATTATCAGTTATGATACATGGATGGTTAATACTACTAGAAACATGCATGAAGAATCACTTCTTTGGTTATGATTAGTTGTCATTCCTGAATGGCTTTGATATTTGTTCTTATCTATTATGGATTTCAAATTCAATTATTGTTGCCAGTAACTATTGTTGCACTTTATTCTGTTTGTGCTTTAAAATGTGCTATCAAATGTGCAGCTGAATACTGATGGAATTTCTACTGTTATTACTGAGCCATAGCTGCTACTGCTGAGTTTATTGATGTCACTACTGTTTTCTTTGTTATTTGCTACTATTAGCACACTATCAGGTTCAGATTATATATATTTAAGTTTCAAAGTTTCAGTTTTCCTGTTGTGAGTTTCTTTTAGTTTTGAAAAAAAGTCAGACTTCAAGTTTAGGTTCATGACATTTTATGATGCTCTTGGGGCAAGGATTCAGTGGAGAAAAACGTGTTGATATTGCTAGAATACCCAAGACCTCCCTCTCTGGGATTCTCAATACTAATGGTCTTGGACTAAGACATGATAAAGTTTAATATTCCTCAGTATCATGTTTGGCTTTCAAGCTTCTTTAGTTAATGTGCAAGGAATTATCCATTGGATAGGAACACCAAGAAACTCGATTATGATGAACTAAATGCATGAGCCTTAAAATCACTAGGAAAATCAATTAGTGGCAAATTGAATGCAAGATCATCATTGCCAGATTTCAAGTGTGCTTTAGGATTTTCACTACCGCCCATGTTTACTATTCCTCTTGCCAGTGCCCCACCAAGAAAGCTTATAAACAATAGACTTCTAACAAATCAAGAGTTTGTTTATTTGATTCAGCAATGGCTGATATGAAATCCCCTGTTCTTTCTGTAGAAGAATTCCATTCCTAATTTCACTTGCAATAGGCTGCAAGAGATTTCTGTTCTCTTTTGCACAGACAATTTGCCAGGGACAGAAAATAGAGATCTAAATTTCCCTTCTTTAATCAGTGTCAGCAAATAGTCTCTTATTTGTCCATTATCTCCGTAGAAAGATGAGCTTGCTGTGACAAAGAAACCACCATTTTGGAAATCGACTACTGCAACACAAATAGAGTTCATTGAGGTGTTAGACATACTTGATGGTAGCTATATACAAACATTTGAAATCTTCTCAGAATTGATGGAAGCAATAGATGTTACTATTGAAAAAACAGATGAGTCCAAATTAATATCACATGGATCTTTTGATGAACTAGTACTTGTACCTAAGCTAACCTTAACTGACAACACCTACAAGGTCATCTCATCTTTAATAGTGTTGTGAATGACAATTTACTCTCATACCTTCTGCCCTTATTATTGTTTCACCATCGAAAGTTAGCCTTGCTAGATTAGTTCCCACATTCACATCACATCTTTCTTTACTAGACTTTTGTGCTGTGGTGATTTGATGAATTACAGGTACTACTATCACAGAAAAAGAATCACTCTGTTAATATTATGGAGCCAGCCCTGACTACAAATGCCATTCCTCTGCTGCTGAGTGGTTCCACTGATATTCAACCACTACTCCAGATAATCGATATTGGTTCTATTACATCATTAAAAAAAACATCCTCACACTTTCGCATTACTCTATCTGATGGAACACATCAACACAAGACTTTGCTACCATCAACATATAGCCCACAAGTTGCATCTGAGGACATTCAAATTGGCTCAGTAATTTTGCTTAAAAAAGCAGCTTGCATGGTGCTTCAAAACTCCTTGTAAGGCCCAACATTTGAATTTACCCTTTTTCATTTTTTGTCTTCTATACGCTTCCTGCATTACAAAAAAAAAGAAAAAGAAAATCTTCATTAATTCATTTCTCATTTGTTTACATAAGGTCCATCCGAGTCGTTGAGCTTGAAGTTGTGATGCGCTCAGCAGCATTGACGAAGGACTCATCAACACTACTACATGCAAAGGCAGGTACATCCCAGGTTAGCTCTTCATCAGCAGTTCATACCTTGCCCTCTGTAGTTACTTCACCAATTACGGCAACAACTACAACAATTCCATTCACGGCACTCAACCCTGCCCGAAAATATTGGTCAATCCAAGGTAGAGCATCTGCAAAAACATCATTGAAGACCTACAACAATGTGCGAGGCTCAGGAAAAGTTTTTGGGTTTGACCTTATCAATCGTGATAAGGAAGAGATCCACCTTTCTGCATTTGCTGAATTGGCCGAATCTCTTTACAGTGTAATTCAAGTTGGGCAGCTATACATTGTTTCAAATGGCACAATTAAAGAAGCAAATCCAAACTACAACCACCTCAAGAACAAATGGGAAATTTACTTGTCTGCTGCTTCCACTATCAATTCATGTCCCATAGATGATCCAACGTTTCCTTACCACAGCTTTCACTTCAAGACCATTGCTGAAATAAAAAGTGCAAGTCCAAATACGAATGTGGATGTCATTGGTGTTGTTACCTCCACCTCACGTGCATCAACAATTCGTCGAAAAGATGGAAGTGAAACATTAAGGAGAACACTCATATTAAAAGACAAGTCGGGTTTTAGCATTGATGTAACATTATGGGGAGACCATTGTGACTCTATAGAACAAAACCTTGCTGAATTCTACTCTTTCGACAACCCACCAATTCTTGCAATCAAAGGAGGCCGTGTATCTGAATTTAATGGTACCATAATAGGGACGATATCAACAAGCACTCTCATCATAAATCCACGCGTTGAAGAAACTCATCAACTACATGCATGGTTCCGTGACACAGGGGATAGCTCTTCTCCATCTTTGAGTAGAAACTATGGTGTTGCTTCGAAACGTGCCCTACCACGAAAGACGTTTCATGAAATTGCTGGCATGCAAACCTCCGATAAAGCAATATGGGTTTCAGTTTGTGCAACAATAACTGCTCTTCACATGGACGACTTCTACTTTCTAGCATGTCCATTAGATTTCAATGGAAAACAATGCATGAAGAAGGTTGTGGAGCATTCTAACAATCTTTGGCATTGTACAAAATGTAACGGCGACTTCCCAGAATGTGACTACCGTTACAAACTTAAAATTGAGCTACATGACGACACCGGGCACCTACAGAATGTCATAGCTTTCAATGACGCAGGAAACGAGCTCATGGGCATCACGGCAAAAGACCTGTTCCTTCTTTCTATCGAACCAACTGATCTGACGGAAATTTGTGGCCGAATTTTAGGACGCCGCTTCCTGCTAACACTTTCCATTAAAGCAGATTACTTCAATGGTGTTCAGCGCTTGCAACCAATACTGATAAATTCAGAAGAAATTTAATATGCCTCTGCATGCAAAGAAGCCCTCAATGACATTCAAGCAATGTCCACTTCCAAACGACCTGTTGTTCGCCGCCTTTGAAATGTTTTTTAGGGTCTCTTCAAACACTATTTGTATATAAACAAACATTTCCGCACAACTCATTGTTTCATATTGTTGTAAATTACACCCATGTTATTGTGATGCACACTGTCGCTGCAAATACTCTCTTCCAGTTATTCCAAAATATGTATGAAATTCTCAAATTCTCTTCTTTTTTGTTTCAAGCATGTCAGCATTTTTAAATACATGTGAATGAATCTGGACCCCAATAAACACATGTTGAATCAGAAAATCTTGTGGTTTTCTTTATGTTCATCTGCATTTACATGCTGCTCTGTTCTTTTTTTCGCTTCCAGTATAAAGAACTTACATTCCCAGTCTGTTCTGTCTCCTATATCTTTTACTCTATTTCAGATTTAATAAGCTGTACAATATCAATAGCAGCCCAGAAGGTGGCCTGGCCTTTTATAAAAATTCAACAATTCCAACTTCATAAGTCTATTGGCCTCTCTTTGTACCTTTTGGGACAATTGCTAGTTTGTATGTGTATTTAATATATTCAATCAGATATCATAATCTTGGTTACATTGTATATCTACAAGCATGTAATGGTAGCTGCAAGTCTTTTACTCATTGTGATTGAGTCTTTTGGCACATTGGGGATTTCTAACTGCATACAAGATTTGTTTCTAAGAAGTAACCTGTATGTATGGAGTGAATACATGTAATATGAATTTCCAGATTTACCTTCATTTTTATCGGTTTGGGATTGTTAACAGTTACAAGTGATTTCATCACCAATAAGTTTAGTTAAAATATTTTATATACCACTCATTTTCTTTTGTTTTTCCAGATGCACCACAAAATTGGTCAGGGTCAACTTGCTACAGAGGGTTTGGAAAAGTTTATTGCAGAGCATCCATCAGAGGCTGATTTGACAGTTGTTAACTTGTTGGCTGCACTACACATGGAAAACAAAGCATATTCTAAAGCAATTGAGCAGATTGAACATGCACGCATGATTTACTGTTCAGGACAGGGTTTGCCACTAGACCTTGCTGTCAAAGCTGGTATTTGTCGAGCACATATTGGAAATGTGGAAGAAGCTGAGGTATGCTCTCTGTTCATGGCTTACCTTTTTCATCTGCGATGCCTTAATCATAGTCTAAAATTTTCTAACAGGATGACTTAAATTCTAGTCCTGTTCTTCTGAATATACTGTGGCTTTCTAATTTAAGTCTTTCAGATTTGCATTTTTATGTTGTTAAATTGTTCAATAGGCGTTGGACTAACTCCAAACAGTCTTCTTTCCTTAATTGTAGAAATTCTTTGAGGACCTTCACACAGAGCAGGCTGAAGACTTTGCTGATTTGATATCTGATGTTGCTGATGCATATATGAGTCTTGGACATCATCAACTTGCTCTAAAATATTTTTTCATGCTAGAAGGAACAGTGTCATTTGAAAATGTAAGATATAGTTGTTTTGTTTGGGTTAAAGCTATTTTTTGCAAGAAGCACATTTGCGTCACAAAACTAAGCTGGAACCACCACATTTAGCCTATTTGTAATTTACATATTCCCATTTCACCTTTTCTGCTTCGGTAATATGAGTGGATTTATGTACAAACTATTTCCAATGCAGCCTAGATCTTTAAACTGTAGTATTTGTCTTGATTACCTTTTTTTGTAAAATTCTTCTCATAATCACATAAATATATTTACATCAGGAAAAAGGAAAAGCAAATATCAGAAGTGTATAAATACAATAATATTTACATTCTCTTCCTCATAGCAACAAGAACATAAATAAAATCCGGGAAGGCAGTAGTATAGATTGTTTTATTTATATTGGTGCACCAGTCAGAGAAAAGTGTTGCTGTGCGGGATATTGCACTGGCGCCTGTTACTTGGACATTCATGGGTATAACTCTGGACTTTGTTCCTGATTTTTTTAAGGAATTTATATAGAAAGCTCTGAAGATTGTTTATTGTTTCTGTTAACTGCATACATTTCCATATCTGGGTTGCTTGGAGGAAAACTATTTCTTTGTAAACATAAAGGTCAATGTAAGATGACAATTCTCTTACTGGAAATTCCGAAATTCCAATGCTGCTCTTAGACCTGCCATTCCTTTCATTTGACCTGCACTCTATCCAAGCACCAGTCCCACAGTTGAAGGGGAAAATTCATCCTCAATAGGGACACAGGATTTGTGGGATCCATGGAGGGGCTTCATCAACTCCAACTGGCCAGAACTCCAACTTGTGATCACTGAAAACAACACCCAAGTTTGCAGAAGAAGTGCTTAAGTAGCCCATATTCCTAATCACCAAATCAGGTTCAATGTGTACAGACTAGATAGAATCAACAAGTTGGTTATTGGGGGCCTACTTGTCTCTGGGGATCTGAATTCCTGGATCCTCCCCAGCAAACTTGCTGACACTAGAAGAAATCCAAGTTCATCAATATCTGGGATGTATAAGGAGCCAAAGGATAGGCTTGCTTGATGGATTTGTGCAGTAAAGGACCCTAACTGTGAGAACATTTATTACAAATCTTTTCAAACACGTTTGATTGTCCTGTTTTTACAATTCACGATGCCACCCTGTGGATTTGCAATGACAAAGCCTTAGCAATAACTTTGTAAGCAACATTTATGAGTGAGGGGCCTCCACCCACTGATGGAGTCTTTGGTGGCATTCTTTAGGTTGAGGCTTATAAGACTTTGATTAAGAAATTCTGAAAGCTTTTCTTGTCTAAAAACTTCTTGAACCATCTTGAAACAATTGTGGGCTTCCACAGTCAAACATATGAGAAATCATTGTTGGGATTATTTGTGTAGAGCTAAGTCACCCGACACAATGACACAAGACAAGGAGGACGCGGAAATACAAGTGTCTAACATGGGACACGATGACCCCTGAAATAAGACATGGAGGACATGTATATATATAACAAATGAGTGAATTTTTACACAAAGAAAGAAAAATAGACAAGGATTCAAATCTCTTTAGAAATTATAAACTAAAACATTTTGCAATTTTACATGATGATGATACAAATTCAATCATACAACTAGTACTACATCAATGATGATAAAATGACAAGCACAGGAGAAATTGGAACCACAAACTGCAGTTTTCTCAGCAAGTCTTCAAAACCAAAATGTATTATATAGATAGTAGATATTGAGTCACTGCTACTAGAGGACGGAATGGTGATGGAAAATACAAAATAGGGTAGATACTAGATACTAGAATTATAGATGATAGGGTGCATTATCTTAATGTTAAGATATATCCTCTGTAATATCCCAAGGGGATTTTTTGCCCTTAGGATTATTATTTTGACTTGGGTTTCCAATAAAACTAGAAAAGATTATACACAACAATGCACATTCATCTATTTGTTAAACAATAGGCATTCATCTATGTATTCTTGAATATAAAATATTGTAATATGATTATGCCACAAAATTTCAATAAGCTAGGGCTAACCTCCCAGTAAATTCAATTGATCACCACAGTATAGTTTTGAGTGCAATACCAATACTCAACAAACCTTGTTCCAATTGTACTTAGGCTAGCACTACATAATACTATTGTTACTATACTAATGACTCATTGTACTGCTGGGCTACTTCCAGAATTGTTTGTTGTCCCTTCTACACTTTGGAGTGGTTCCCTTTTTCCTTACTTCTGTTTAGTTGTGATGATGTCTGCTACTCAAGGGGTCCAAGTGTACAACTTCAGGGACCTGGAACCCGTCCTGCAATAGTTCTCTAATATATCTTCTGCAATTAGTTTGTTGTCAGAGCCACATCCTAAAATGCATGACTGAAGGTAACCCTATGTCTTAAGCTACTCTTAAGTTGCCAGGAGTTCCGAACTGGCGTCCTGTGAGTAGCCGTAGCCTAAAGGGTCTGAGATATTAAGTTGTTGCCCTCATGGGGTGTTTTCAGGCCTGTGCATTGACCAGGTAGATCTAATGGTGTCCTTTACTCCTCCAAAATTCCCTCGCTGGCTTAATGTAGACTTTGGTGCCTCAGGGATGTTTCACCATAGCTCGGGCTTTTAGTGACGTAGACCTTCATTGTTTCTGATGCTTGACTAGACACGTTACCGCAGAAGAACTTCAATTTCGTTCATCATTGCCTGATCAGAGGTTCGATAGACCAATAAAGTGACGTTGTTGTCTAGATAAGGGTTTCACACTCTTCTTTTACATTTGGCATCTTAGGGGGAGTCACAGAGGATCCACAACCATTTAAACCTTTATTCAACCACAGACTCTTGCTATGTCAAACATTATTTATTGATCAAGCTAGAGAGTTTCTTGTAGCTAGAACAGGTCGAAATTGTTCCAAAGATCAAGTTATAACAAAATAGAGAGAAGGAGGTCTAGCTAGGGTGGGATCACCTCCACCGAAAGTAGACGAGAATTAGCTAGGGTGGGATCACCTCGACTGAAACTAGACAAGGATTAGCTAGGGTGGGATCACCTCCACCGAAAGTAGACGAGAATTAGCTAGGGTGGGATCACCTCGACTGAAACTAGACAAGGATTAGCTAGGGTGGGATCACCTCCACCGAAAGTAGACGAGAATTAGCTAGGGTGGGATCACCTCGACTGAAACTAGACAAGGATTAGCTAGGGTGGGATCACCTCCACCGAAACTAATCAAGAAGAAGGTGTATTAAAACTCTCAGAGTCTCAGACTCAAAGTAAACAGAGAAAATTCAATCCAATTCGATGATCCAAAATGATTCCAACTCTCCTTTATTTATAGATTTCCTCAT
The DNA here is from genome assembly GCA_000404065.3 of Pinus taeda. Taxonomy (NCBI): domain Eukaryota; kingdom Viridiplantae; phylum Streptophyta; class Pinopsida; order Pinales; family Pinaceae; genus Pinus; species Pinus taeda. The sequence continues at coordinate 271,621 of APFE030061012.1, read as the reverse complement.
GGGGTTTCCTCCTCGTTAATCTAATATGAGGGGTTCAAGTGCAACCCCCAATTTGGGCCTTTTTCCCCATCCACCCCAAAATTTATCCAATGTTGCCCCAAAACATTGGATAGTGGGTTTTCGCCTTTATCAAAGACTATAGCCTATGTGGTTGGATAGACTATTTCATCCTCTCTTGGGAAATTAATCCCTAGGGGACATTACATTGCCCCCTTCCCGACGTTGCTTGTTCTCAAGCAATTGTACGTCTGGTTGCTGTAATAGTTGTCCCCTTATGTTCAAGAATGAATATTGCTCACTTGCCTTGCATCTTTCCATTTGGTCTCTTTCAATTTCTACTCTAGCATAGCTCCTTCTCCGCCCTAACTTGGAAGATTTTGGGCGCGTAGGGGGCATTTTCTTCAGCTCAACCTTTGGTGGAGCTGCTTCATGATAGAATGAGGGCATGGGAGATGCTTTAAATGCCAAAATTTTCCAAAGAATTTTTATCTTAGCTTCTTGTAGTTCCTTTGTTTTGCCTTGCAATTGGTTTTTCTCCAATCACTTTGACATAAGTACTTGGATGAAATGACCTCGACTTCTGTATTTGAGATCACTCATTTTTACCAAGCACACTTGAACCAGGCCTATGTGATTTCAACTCTGTCATACTTCCACTAACCTTAGAGGCTCTGTTCTTTTTCTCACGTGCCATATTAGATTGGCCTACGGTTGGATCATGTATTTCAAATTAATGTTTGTGGTCATCAATGTTGGATGTTGGCCCAACAAATACGTTAGCAAGACCCTTAGACATCAATTTCTTGACTGTTGCCTTGTGATGTTCCTTTTTTTGGTGTTCCTTATGGCATCGTTAGGATGGACTTTTAAGGTTGGAGGTAGACAGGTCATAGGTACAGGTTTACGTCATCAACGAGCCCAACGACTTTTGGAGATGTTTTATGGGGTCTGGAGGAGTTCACTTGCCATCTTCCATCATCGAGATTGATTTTGCATTACTCACTTCTCGTTCCATTGCATTTTGATAATTCTCGTAAAACGGGGTTATTATTGTACCTAACTCACTCAATTACGCTTAAGGTGGCATTTTGAGAGGAATACTTGATAGAACACCTTAGTGTAATAGCTCGTTGGAACCTGAATGAGAAGATCTACATCTTGAGATGGTTAGTGGGGATTTTCAGTGGTGTAAAGAGGCATGGTGGCCAATTTACCATTTTCCCACATTAAAAAGATATTTTAATTGAGGGAAATGTGCTCAATGATTAAAATAATAATAAACTAGGAGCTTTTAGAGGGGTCCGTCAGATCTATAAAAAGAGGAGGAGGAGGCCATTAGAGGACATCTTGGTTTTGATCTTCTTCTTGTGTGAGAGGTTTGAGAACTTGGTTCTCTACTTCATTTGTAGCCCCAGGATGGAAAACCTTAGATGATTAAGTAAGATTGGGCGAGTACCCATCTCCCCTTGGTGAATTCATCTAGAATTCATAGGAGAGCTTAGCAATGGCATTTCAGTTCAATTTTGGAGGGCCAACACAACATTGGAGCAAATTCTTGAGGCCAGTTGTATCTTAGCCATATGGGTTGTATCAGCATGTAAACCCCAGTTTATTTAATATAATAAAGTTGAGAATTTTCTTGTTCATTGTGTTGTTGGATTGCAGTGCTCTATTTGTTTAATTTTACACGGCGATCTTTTGTTAAGTGAATGGTAATTTTAAGTGAAGCATTTTGTTGATTTAAATCCTGAGAATTTGCAATTTTTTTTTCCATTTGGGACATTATAGTGGTATCAGAGCTAGCTTTTCTTGCCAGCCTGGAGGATTTCAATTTCAATTGCAGATTGTTCAAGTGTTTCATGTTGAAGGTGCCAAAGAAATTGAAGACCCACTTCTTGCAGTAGAATTAGAAGTTATTAATTAAAGGGTCGACAAATTTTAATTATTGATTGTTGGATGAAAACTTGGCAAATTGTTGCAAGCTCAATAAAAAAATTCGACATTTGGCCAATTATTAATGTTCAAGCCACATTTGTTTTAAGGTCATTTTGATTTCATAAAGCCATGTCTGATTCTATGAGAGTCAACACTACGGTCAACAATTCTGTGGTCAACGCAGGTGAACCTGCTCCAATTGCATTGGTTTTCGTGCCAGGAGATGCGACCTTAAGAGATCGGAATAACTGCTTTGAAAACCGCAGTCAAAATAGGTGAGTTGACCCTCGGTTAACACCCCTGCAAATAGGCCAAAACAGTGTTGCGATTTTTGCTTGAAATTTTCAGTCAACCCAAGTCAACGTGAGAAGAAGAAGAACTGCTCCTTTGTTTTACGAACCAATGAGGAGAGGAGAGAGAAAGATGTGTTGAGTGATGATGTCCAAATGAGGAAAATGTCTCTCTTATTTATACAATTCGATGAGGGGTGGAGACACATCTATTGGGGCTACATGAGCCTACATTAGACTTTTGGCCGACCTTGACAATTTCAACATGTGAGAATTAAATTCAAAATCTCACTTCTGCTCATCCAAACAAGATGATTTTTAGATCAATCTTGCACCTCTTGGAAAGAGGAATCCAATAAAAATATCGTCTCCATCATATGAGCTGTCCAAGGTAGAGTTTGGCCCTTGTTGCCAATTTTAACACTTCTTCTCAGCTAGGGAGAAATCCACCTGCCAAATCATTTGTCAATCTGTACCATCTCTGTCATTCCTGCTTTGTTCTACTAAACCATGAAGAAATAATGAAGAAGAAATGATCGAGAGTGAGTCACAAGACCTTGCCACTCTCCACTAACGCAAATTCAATCTCAATTGATCCCAGATCAATATCAAACATCCTAGCATAGGGAGTACGACAATACACGATGCGTCCATCAGTAGTGCTATGGCCCCTATCCTCATTTCCCAACTCATTGACTAGATGAGAGGTACTTCCCATGAGTCCCGGACTGCATGGGTGGGATGTATCGATAGGAGAAGGTGAACCACTCATCCTATGCATATATCAACCATCATGGGGTATCATAGGGGAAGGTGAACCACTCACCCTGTACACAACGCACCACTAGGGGAAGGTGAACCACTCACCTTGTGGTCGCTTATAGCTCCAAGAAGTACCCCAAGCCCCCCGGAGTTCCCAGAGTTCAATATCCAACTCAAACGGGACCCTCATAAGAGGGTCTTTCCACGACTCCAAGTGTCTCATAGAAGGTTAAGAATTTGACCTTCCCCAGGGGTTTTGTAAGAATATTTGCGACTTGTTCATCAGTCCCAATGAGATGGAGCCTTATTGCTCTTCGTTGTACCATATCCTGGATAAAGTGGTACCTGATATCAATATGCTTGGAGCAGTCATGGAACACGGGATTCTCAGAAAGACGAATCCCACTTTGGTTGTTGCAAAAGATCACGGTGGTATCCAGTACATACCCAAACAATGCACTAAAGAGCTTCCTCAACCAAACAACTTCACAAGAGGCCATACTTGCAACAATGTATTCGGCCTCGACAGTGCTCAAAGCAACCGATTTCTGCTTCCTACTCATATCAAAGCAGAACCTAGTGAGAAGCAACATCTCGATGTGCTCTTATGATCCACCACACTGCTAGCCCAGTCAACATCATAATAACCATGGAGCCTCAAATCCCTGACAGTGTATCTCAGTCCATAAGTGATTGTGCCCCAGAGATATATCAAGAGATTCTTAGTAGCAATCCAATGTATGTGACGAGGCTCGGCCATAAATTGACTCAACGTGTTCATAGCGAAGCATATGTCAGGACGAGAGTTTACCAAGAACATCAGGGCCTCCACAAGTTGACGATACTCAAAAGGATTTCCCAAATTAGGCCCAACAACACTTTCGCATAACTTCTTGAAGTTGAGTTCCATTGGAGTAGTCACAGACTTACAATCCACAATCCCAAATCTTTCAAGTAGATTCACAATGTATTTTCCTTGAGAAAGGAAAATCTCACCTGGCTTTTGCCAGACCTCCAAGCCTTGGAAGTAGTGCATCAATCCTAGGTCCTTCATCTCGAATTCAGAAGCCAAATCCTCTTGCAATAATAAATGAGAGGGTCTGTGCCTGTTAGAAAGAGATCGTCCACATAAAGTACCAAGATGAGAGGTCTATCATTTTCAACCTTGAAGTAAAGGTTCGGATCAACGTCGCTTCTTGTAAAACCTAGCTTCATCAGATAGCTGTTGATCCTCCCATACCAATCCAGGGGAGCTTGCTTCAACCCATAGAGGGCTTTCTTCAACCTGCATACATGTGTCTCTCGATCTTGAACTTCGAACCCCACAGGTTGCTCCACATAGACTTCCTCCTTAAGTGAGCCATGCAAGAAGGTGGTCCTGAAATCCATTTGATGTTAATTCCATCCTTGAGAGGCAGCAAGGGCAGTGATCGAACGAATAGTGGTATATCGGGCAACCGGTGCAAATATCTCATCACAGTCCACACCTTCCTTTTGAGAGAAGCCTTGAGCAACAAACCCGACCTTGAATTTTTCAGCACTTCCATCAGCTACATGCTTGATCTTGTAGAGCCATTTCGAGGTGACAACAGATTTGTACTTGGGTCTAGGGACCACATCCTAGACATCATTATTCATAATTGACTCACACTCTTCATTCATAGCATCCTTCCAAACTTGGTGCTTCACAGCTTCTTCGAATGTGCAAAGCTTAGTTTGAACAATGGTGCTCATGGCAGCTAAGTACCTTTGGTACCTATTCGACTTCTTACTTTCACGAAATGTCCCCCTTGGTGCAATATGTCTCTCGGCATTTTCGATAGTCTCCCTGAGCCATGAGGGTCTCCTTTTTGAGGAGGAGGGCTCATGGGGAGGTGGATCAATGGGATCCATTGGTCCTTTAGCATCGGGCATCAGCTCGTCCTTTGGTTCCTCCTGCTTTCCTGCATCTTCTTCTTTGACCTTCCTTGGAATAGGAAGGTCTCTAACCTTCCCAAGGGCAACATCTTCATCGAAAGTGATATCATGACTTATTTCCACTTCTCTTTGATTAGGCACATAGATTCTATATGCCTTTGAAGTTTCACTGTAGTCCACAAATGTTCATTTCTTCCCAAATGCATCCAATTTGCTTCTCTTTTCTTTCGGCACATGAAAATACATAGGGCTACCAAAAATTCTAAATTGAGAAACATCAGGTTTCTTACCAGTGAAAACTTTTTCGGGAGTTTTGGATCCAATGCTTGATGAAGGCATCTATTTTGAACATACACGGTCTTCCTTTCAACAACACCATTTTTCTTAGAAGTATATGCGGTAGTAGACTCCTTCTTAATGCCAACTTATCTACAATAATCATTGAACTTATTTGATTCATCCTCGGTTCCATTATTGGTCCTCAATATTTTGATCTTCTTCCTTGTTTGATTTTCAACCAAGGCTTTGAAAGAGCGGAACCATTTGAACACTTTGTCCTTCTTCTTCAAGAAATAAATCCAAGTTTTGTGAGAGAAGTCATCCACAAAAATAGCATAATACAAATATCGTCCCAAAGATGTCATGGGCAACATCCTAGATAGATCAGAATGAACCAATTGCAAAATGTCGGTAGCCTTGCTATCACTTGAGGGGAATGGTCCCCTTGTATGTTTTCCTTCGGCACAACCTTGACAAACACCTTCATGTTCTACTTTAAATTTGGGCATACCTGTCACCTTCTTCTTTGTATCGGGTAGAGCCTTATAATGAAGATGAGCAAACCTTCGGTGCCATAATTCGGATTGAAGAGATGTGTCACAAGACATAGCTCCCAGTGGACTTCCTCAATCTTGATATAGGTTGTCAACCCTGAATCCAAGAGTGAATGCTTCTTTGAAATTTCTTTTCCAAACACGTACCTTTCCATTAATGAATGCCACCTTGAATTCTTTGTCCTCCATTGCCGACATAGATACCAGGTTCTTCTTTAGATCGGGTACATATACTACTGCTTGTAGATGAACGATGTTACCTTGATTCAATTGAAGAGTAACATTCCCCGTTCCTTTCATGGGATAAGTGGCATTGAATCCAAGAATGATTTCCAAATTTGTACCCTTTTGTATCAAATTTGAAAGAGCCTCCTTATACCCAATGAAGTGCCTTGAGGTGACATTGTCAATCAACCAATTATCTAAGGTATCCGAATCACTTGTTATCTACAACATTAGATTCATCATACCTGGAGATTCTTTATCTTTTGGGAGGCCGACCATTTCCATATTGAGTAGCGCGAGCATTCCCTTTTCCTTTGTTGTTGAACCTACCATTCCTTTGATTATTGTTGCCTCTGAAATTGTTGCGGTTGTTGTTGTTATCATCATCCCGAGGTGTATCGCTTTTATTAGGACACTCCCTAGCATTGTGGCCAAACCTGTTATAATTGAAACATCTTCCCTTTCTTCCATCTTTGAATCCCTGTTTTCCTGTACCTTGTTTCTTTGAACCTGCATTGTTCTTCTTTTTAGCATGAGCAGAGAATGCAATAGGATCATTCCTATTTGAAGGCATGCCTCTCTTCATCATCCTTGTCTCTTTTTGAGTACATCTAGTCAATAATTCATCAAAACTTGGAATTCGGTCATTGTTGAGGATAATAGTGTTGAATACATCCCATTCACGAGGGACACCTCCAAGGGCAATGAGAGTGAGCTCCTTGTCAGCAATAACTTCTCCAATAGATAGAGGATCATTTTTGATTTCGGTAATCCTCATGAAGTAGGATTGGATATCTTCTTGTCTTCCTTTCTTTGAGAAAGAGGACTTGGTTTGCATTGCTAGCTTGACCTCACCTTTCTTGTACTTTGTCTTAGTGGTAGTTGGTGCATTTGAAGGAGGATCAACAATATTTTCCCGCACATAGTCCATAGCATCATGCTCTTCCAAAGTTAAGTCAAGAGACATCTTCCATGCATGATAAATTGATAATCAGACTTATCATTGAGCTTGTCATCAGATTTGAAGTAAGATGTGGAGGCCATTGAATCTTGTCCTTGTCCAACAAATCTTAGTGATTGCTTTTCTCACTCTTGCTTGGGCTTTGTCTGCGCCTCAGCTCCAATACCATGCTAATTTTAGATAACAATGGTATGTTCTATGCTTTAGAGCAATTAACTTCAATTTTCCTTATTAGCCCAATATCAATTTCCAGATTAGCAATCACATTAACATTGATAGTAAATGCAGATAGAACAAAACAATAAGTAGAAGACAAGCCGAGACAAGAGGACACAATATTTGGTGGATACCGGGGAAAATCCCCAATGTGGGGAATGATCAAATCTTCTTGTTATTCTTCAAAAGTTCAGTAGAGAGAGAGAGTACATCATACAAAATTTACTTTCCCAATCACTGTCAAAACAGTCCAGCCAAATAACAGTCAACAAGATTCTCTAACGAGAGAGTCAACGGTGGTCAAACCAACAGAAAATCTCCTCCAAATAAGCTCGGCTAAACCTAGTCAACTCTGCCTCCAAAGACAGTCAAAGTCAAACCAAAGCAATCTGAAAATTTTGGTCAAATTCAGTGAATGCAGAGTCAATGATTCTGCAGGCAATGCAGGTGAACCTGCTCCAATTGCCTCAGTTTTCGTGCCAAGAGATGTGGCTTCAAGAGATCGGAATAACAGCCTGAAAACCGCAGTCAAAATAGGTGAGTTGACCGTCAGTCAACGCCCCTGCAAATAGCCCAAAATAGTCTTGCGATTTCTACCTGAGATTTTCGGTCAACCCAAGTCAACATTAGAAGAAGAAGAGTTGCTGCTTTACTGTACGAACCAATGAGGAGAGGAGAGAGAAACATGTGTTGAGTGATGATGTCCAAACGAGGAGAATGTCTCTCTTATTTATATGATTTGAATGTCTCTCTTATTTGCACATGTATGAGAATAAAATTCAAAATCTCACTTCTACTCATCCAAACAAGATGATCTTTAGATCAATCTTGCACCTCTCGAAAAGAGGAATCCAATAAAAATATCATCTCCATCATATGAGCTGTCCAAGGTGGAGTTTGTCCTTGGTTTCCAATTTTAACAGACTAGGATACAAGATTAACTCCCAAGCTGAGGTAAGGGAGCAAGAGTATAGTCAAAGCCCTTTCTTCTTCCAAGTCTCCTAGTAATCCATGCCCAAGTGTGCCTAAGAAAATAAAGCCTAAACACCTAATTACATAATGAAAAATCATACTTTCGAGATTGGACGGCCCACCTTCAAACATACAATCATGACATATGAGTGAGGATACACAATGGCTGGCTCAGGCGACGGAGAATGGAAGCACATCATTAGCTATTAATGCAAGGGACTGTTGGCTATTAGGTGAAGATAAATCTACGGGAGAATTTCTCTTATAGGGGTCACTCACTGGTGGTGGGTAATAGTCCCCATTTGTGAGACTCTAGCTACAACACTAGGTGCTTCATTTTCAATTCCACCTACAACTTCTACATAGTTTCATCTTGCTTGAACTCCACTACCATCACGTGGAGGCCCATGCAATAGTCATGGTGGTGCAAAAAGGAAGGAATGTTAAATAAAAAAATCATAGATATTAGTCGCTACTTTATGTCTTAGATGATAGATTCATAATATTTAGCGACTAGCTTGGTTTATTGATTTGGAATTTCAATCTTCATATTTTGGTGTGCAGATTGCCTATTTTTTAATCATAACTATTTGGTAATTTATTGTTGACAATTGCTAGAAACCTATTTTGTTCCATAAGTTAATGGTCTACTTTCTATTATATGACTTATTTGTATCTTTGTTTGTAGTTGCTAGAACCTAGATTCTAGATGCTTGATTCTCAAATGTACATTGTGTTATTGCACGGAGTCTCTCAGGAGGAAAACTCCTAACTTCACCAAGGGGCAAACTTAAGGAAACTATCGACCACGCTACCCACTGTTACCTCTGTTGACCATGTACATGTCAATAGTCCAAGAAGCAGAGCATACAACAGTGGAATAAAATTTTTGAGTCAATATCATCATTGTAATCCCAAATTCTGCTTATATAATGTAAAAATGATTATAGTATGAATATCAAGCCATGTAACGACACCTAGGTAAGCCTATAATTCTTTTCAAAAGGTTTCACTCTAGGGAGTTTTTTAACCTCACCAAATTATTTGTAAACACAGATAATTGGTAGAGTTTTTCTCCTAGATATACCCCAAAGCTAGGGTGGAGCTCATTGACGAGGTCTTAGGTGAGTCCTAGTGTTATCGAGTCTATGTATTTTACAATACTAGATTATGTGTCTTGAGTCACAGAATTTGGTTGAGTCTTGAGAGTTTTTGTCTATGTGTATTTCCCTTTCTAAGGGTTGAATTTGTAATATTTTGATGTAAAAGTATTATTTAGGAATATTTTGGTGAATAGTTCTTCATAATTAGAACACCATTATCAAAATATTTTTTAGGATACACTTAGAGCGTGGAAAAAATATTTAATCCCCTCTTGAGTCTTTTTATATTTAATTTTTGGCAAAAATAAAAAAATAAAATTAGCCAGATTTTGTCAAAAAATAAAATGAAGGGAAAAATTAATTACCCTCCAAGTGGAAAATTCATCAAAAAATTATTTGAGGCTATTTTCAAAGGAAAATATTCAAGTCAAGAATAAAAAGCCTCATTTCCAAGGAAGAAGGACCCAGTCCAAAAATTCGTTGGGCCAGAGAAGACTATTTTCTAGCAAATCAAATTATTTGGACTAGGCAGTGTTACTTGGGAGTAGGAGCCAAAGCGGGGAGCGGGAGTGAAAACGGGAGGGGGAGCGACGTTTTCAAAAGCTCCTGGTTTGGGAGTGAATCTCGGAGCGATTTTTATATAATATATATATTTTTTATATTTTGATACATATATGTCAACAAAAACATGTAGAATGATGAATTAGATATAAAAATCATAAAAAAACATAGATTGATCATTGAACCATCAACCATATAATTGTATAACATCAATCATCTAGAAGTTATAATCTTGATTCTTCATCAACCACGTCCACAAGTTAGTAACATACAACATATTGAGTCTCGTAGTCATGAATCATGATTCATGATTCATCAATCTTAAAGTTTCAACTTCAACCTTTCAAAATTGAAAATTCAATATATAACATTTATCATCATTGATCACCAAAGTTGTACTTGTAAGCTAAGTTTAACCATTACAAGAAATAATATCTCACATGAAATTAAATGTTATAAAATGAATTATGAAATGAAATGAAACAACTTTCACGAAGCATCATATTTATAATTCAGAATCATTACCAATGAGTTATAATTGCCAACTTCAAACTTCAAACTTAAATTGTCACAGTCATATATTGTTTACAAAAAATATCATTATATATGAAAGAGTCAAGACTCAACAGTTATGAAAACTAATAGAAACTAGAAAAGACAAGTAAACTGTAAATCTATTATCTACTACTACAGAGAAGTGTCTAATGTATGAGCAGGTCGTGGTGGTCTTCTAGGAGTCTCCCGCACAGACCGACGACCAGAACCAGAAGGCACATGCCCTCCACGTGAGGGTATAGATGGAGGCGGCAACAACAAAGGAACAAGACTCGGAACTCGAGCACTGCTACTGGATGGTGGAGGTGGCATGGTTGTTGTTTCATCTTCCTCTCTTATAAGTTCCGCTTCCAGTTCTTCAAGATGTATAGTGCCATCCTCCAAATTATCATCCTCTAGGTGGTTGTCTCAAATTTTATATGTTGGATCCTCATAAGCCCGATCACAGTAATGACTCAACAACCTCAAGTTGTAGTGCACATAAACCAAGCTTTCTACCCGATTTTCATTGAGTCCGTTTCTTTTCACATTATCTATGAAGTTGTAGGTGCTCCAACACTTCTCTGCAGAAGAAGTATTTACAACTTGTGAGAGAACTTTTTTTGCCAATTTTGGCAAAAGTCCATGGCTGCCATATGATTCCCACCATGTGAGAGCATCAAATCTGTCTCCATCTTCCATTGCATGAAAGGTACCAAACAAACTAGTGCAACTGAAGTATCTACCTATTTCAAGATGCACACTAGCACATTCCTCCCTGTCAGGTATCAAATTTTCTAATGTTTCCAAATATCCTGTAGATACCTCTTCATCTATATGGGGTTTGGCCCTAACCCCACCACCTAGTGTAGGTTGGCCCAACCAAGATGTAGAGTAGTATTTTGGCATAAGGATATACGGCAAGCAATGTAGTGGAACATTAAGTTTATCCCACCGTAAACACACACAATCGTGAATCAATTTGTACAAGTTGGGATCATTGTTATGAACAATATCTTTTATTTGCCCCAACATGGTATCCATCTGCTCATACACCTCGCCAATCACTAGTTTATCTGTATCTGCAAACTGAATCATGTGATAAATGGGCTTGGTGAAATCCAATACTTGCCTCACACGTGCCCAAAACATACCATCAAGAGCGGCCTCCTCCACCAGTTCAAAACCTTCCTGTCAACTGCATTTGTAGCCCTTTCCTTTAATATTTACCACTATGGACTTGATACCATGCTAGCGAATGACTCTCTTACCTTCGAAAGGCGCCTAAATGTGAGGTAATAACTACCAAATCTAGTCCTTGCAATCTTCAACAACTCCAATCTTGAGTGACTGCGGAAAAGGCCATGGGTATTGCTATGATTTGTAATAAATTTTATCATTTGTTTGCCTTTCTTGTACAAATTACCAATCCATTTGTATTGTGCATTTTTGTTCTTGACAACATCATGCATCAGAAGGTTCAATGTGTGAACCAAACATCTAGACCAAAATATGTTATATTGGGGTATTTGTCCTCAATAATTGCTTCCGCTGCCCTACAATTAGCAGCATTATCAGTGATGACTTGGATGACATTGTATGGCCCAATACGGTCAATTGTTTCAAGTAATGCTTTTGCAATGTTGATGGCGGTCTTGAACTTGTCTGAGTAATCATGTGCAGTTAGAAAGATTGGACCATTAACAGACACAACAAGAACACTTATCAATGGCTTGCCTTTTACATTTGTCCATCCATCAGATACGATGGACACCCCATGCTCAGTCCAAGCACTTGTCATTCTATTTAAAGAATGTGATATTTTTGCTTTTTCATTATCAAGGCCAACGGTTCTTGCCTTGTCATACCCAGGGCTCTTGTATCCTTTAGGGGCATCATTTATGGCCGAAACCATTTCGTGCAAATAAGGTGAGCGAAGAACATTGAATGGTATCCCACATGCATAGAGAAACCTGTAAACTTTTGAATCCACATCATTCCTACACCCTTCATCAAGGAAATCTGATATGGTTCTACGCCTTAAACTTGGTGACCCTGTGCCTCCATATCCACTGCCTAGGGAGGATCCTGAAGGAGTTCTTTGTGCATGTGATTGTGAGCTTGGTTCAAAGAAACCCTTTGATTTTTTAGATTTGTATTGGGCTTCCTCCTCTTCCCTTATGTATTTGGCTCTATCTGTTGCTGACACACCTATACAAGTTTTGATTCCTATTTGTTTGTCTCCATCCCATGGCATTTTCCTGCAGAGGTGTTTTTTGGCATGGGTGTATGAACCTGTGTAATTATTGTTGCAATGGGGGCAATGAAATTTAGTGGTTCCAGCCCCTTTCCCTGCTTTAGGCCTGTTAACATATTTCCACAATGGGGTTTGGTCTTGTTTAGTTTTTTGAGCTGACTCATGTTCACTCTCCTCCAACTCCTCACCGAGGTTTTCATCAAATCCACTATGTCCCCCTTCTTCATTTTCAATTTCAACCCTCCTTTTTCTACTCTCCAGCACCATAATAACCAAAAAAGAAACCAAGAAGAAGAAAATGCCAAGAAATATAACCATGATGTTTGAAATGTGAAGTTTTGAATTTGCAAAATTTAAAAAAATGGAATGGGAATGGGAATGGAAAATAGAGAAAAATTTATTTATTTATTTAGGAATAATTTAATAAACATTAAAAAAAAATTGCTAGACACTCTATTCAATATTGTAGAACTAGAGCCTACCTCTTTGGCGTCCAATCTCCCCTTGCAAGCTCTTCCATCTCCCCTTGCTCCTTGCTTTCTCTTGCTCTCTCATTGTCTTGCTCCTTGCTCTCTCCTCACTCTCTCCTTGCTCTCTCTCACTCTCTCCTTGCTCCTGAGTTCGCACTCTCACCCTCTCTCAATCTACCTCTTTCAATCTCACTCTCACAATGATAATGAAACCCTCCCTCCCTCAATTTATATCAAAAAAACCAATTTATTTATTTATTTATTTATTTTTTTTTCGCGTCAATCGCTCCGGGAGCGATTTTTATAACCCGGGAGTGGTCGGGAGCGATCACTCTTTGACCGCTCCCAGGTTATAAAAATCGCTCCGGAAGCGACGCTCCCTTCTTCGCTCTGCAAAATGGTAGGGAGCACAAATTTTTTTAACGGGAGCGCGCTCCCGACTCGCTCTCGAGTCGCTCTCGCCAGGAGTGCGGCTTGGGAGCGGGATCAAGGGGGGGTGGGCGCTCCCCCGCAACACTGGTACCAGGCAATTAAGAATTTTGTACAAGGAACGATAATTCTATTTTTTGAAGGTCCTCCTTTGGTCCAGAAGTTAAGGTTTGACCCTCCAACATAGTGAACAAGGAAGATCAATTTTTTTTAGAGATTTGTGCCAGCGAATCAAGTGATCAAATTTTTTCTACAAGGATCAAGTCATAGATCGATGCAACTAGCTATTATTTCCACTTGGAGGGGTTGATCCCTATCATTTTCTATATAAGGAAGCTTTCAACCTCATTGTAACATCAACTGGATTGAAAATCTTTTGTACTGGGCCAAAGCTTTGCTGGAATATTTTTAATAAAAAGTCTTTTGGATTTCAATTCAAGGTGTCTCTTGTTTGATGATTCATGGTATGTGTTGAATTGATCTTAATGATCTAATTATATTTACTCGAAGACTATTGTTCCATAGCTAGTGGTTGGATTATCTATTAGCATAGGGATCTTGCTTTAGGTATTGGGCTAGAGTAAACACATTGAAGCTGGTAGATCTAGCAGGTATCTCTAGATCTCTAGTCTATTTGTGTGAATTGAATCTCTTTGGAAACTAATAGTCTATCTTTTGTGTAGAAATCTTCAAATATTCAGCCCTTGGGCATGCCCTAAGTTAATGGACTTTGAAGTGATCACATCTTGTTTGGACTCTCAGCTTATCTAACGATTATTGGTGCAGAGTCTTGGATTAGACACTAAATAAAAAATATTTCTTTTACTTATTTTCAAAATCTACTTGGGCTATAAATGATTTATTTGCTAATTAGAGCTAATATTTCTCTTGTTGATATCGTAAATAATTTGTTAATTATTTCTACCCCTGTATATTTTTTTCTTCTCATTTTGTAAAAAGTATTTTGGGGTTTTTATTTTAGAATTTCTAGTTCTTTTGGCTTGGCTCTATTTATTTGACTTGTAGGTGCCATTAGCTCAAGGATTCAAAGACAAATATGAAGTGAGAAGTTTGAAACCCTTGCCTAGCCTAGACAACTAGGGTTTGGGCCTAAATTCACTTGAGGGGGACCGTTTTGCTCAATCAAGTAGAGCATTCAGCTGGAAGAGGTTGATCTAGGCCTTTTAGGGCTTGATTGAGAAGACCCAAGTGCTAGTTTTCCAACGCTAAGCCTCTAAGAGGGAGCCACTAGCCCTATAGGGCTTATTTGCTGCATAAACCAGGGTTTATCATAAGTATGTACATCTGAAGAAATTTTGCAGGTGGTCCCTTTGAAGCTAGGGTCAATTTTTGGTCTTGAATCTAACATAATTTTCTTGCAGGAGGTGGCCACAAGGGTTTTGAGGCCTCTAGGCCTTAGCCGCAACCTTAGAAGACTTGTTTCAGCCCAGCCGCAACCCTAAGAGGCTCCTTCTAGGCTAGCTATAAGCCTAATTAGGCCTTAGAGACCTAGCCGCAACCCTAGAGGGGCCAAATCTCATCCTTGCAATTGATTTTGAGGGCTAATAATCTGTTTTGCAGGCCTAAAGTGAATTTTGGCAAGGGTTTGTAGTGGTTTCTCATTGTATTTTTATTTGTGGACTAATACTGGTTTTGCAGGTTTATTATCCATTGAAGAAGGGTTTCAAGGGCTTAAAATTCATTTGTTTCATCATCCAAGGCCTTTGAAGCCTAGTTGTTAGCCTTAAGGCCATTTCTAGGCCTGGCAGCAAGCATTAGAGGGCCTAAAAGCCCTAGCTGCATGCTCTAGGAAGGCTGATTAGTCATCAATCTTTCTTTTCATACTAATACATTTGAGTTGCAGGACTTTTCAAGGGATTTTGAAGGCTACACATCAAGTTTTGGGGCTTGCACTTGCCATATTTGTCCAACTATCCTAGTCGTGGGCCTAGAAGGCCTAGATTTGCCCTAGCCATGGGGTTTTGAGAGCATTCCTTTGGTTTTTAGTCTAATCATTGGTGGTTGCAGATGTTAGAGAGCTCAACCATCACTTTGTGGTGCCTCAAAAAGACAAATTTGCCATTGAAGATAGGTTGCTAGGCCTAAAGGGTTTGATCCTCGCTCCTTTTCTCCCTCTTGTTGGCTGTCATGACTCATAAGTAACCAGATCTGAAGACTAATTATGCAGTGGCATAATCAAGTGTTAATCACTCTAAAGAAGCCTAATAACACTTCTAAATAAGCCTAATGACTCTAAGAAGTAAAACACATCATCTAAGGGATTAAATAATTTGTTTTTGCATGCTTCTCATTCAAGTTTTGGGACTGATTACATGGTGAAAGCAATCTGATCTAATTTGTTCATGACTAGTGCATTTTCAAGGTGACAACATTGTGAAAAATCATTGGTGAATCAACTATATAAGTCTTGCATCTTGAGGATAGCTAGATAATTGCCTGTTTGCATTGTGCATCATTGCATTGTGTTTTCTAGCATCCGTTATTATTTAAATGCACTTGTTGGCATCATGATATCACTGTGAGCAATCTCATCTCTCCTTGTGCATAATTGGTTCATGATCTAATTGATAAGAATATATTGCTCTCATTGTGTTAAAGTGACTCTAGTAAGCATCTTGAATGATTGATGATTGCTAATATTGTTTCATTGGGATAATTTCTAAATTGTTCTCTAAGTGCTCTATTAATTGCTCTTGTCATCTTGTGTTGAATATCATTGAGAGCATCTTGTTTTCAAGTAATATAATCTTGATTGGAGCATTTAACATATCTATAATCTCATTGAAGCAATCACTCATGTCAACACCTTCATTCTAGGTTAGTAGTGAATCTCTAAAATACACCTCCAAGCATAAGCTTGGTTGAAAGAAACATAGGATCACCTTGTTCACACAATTTGAGGAGTCTAGACCCTCATCCATAGTTAACATATGTGACCTTGCAGTTCTCTTGCGGGCAATCCCTTTTAGGAACAGATATTGCTAGGTGGTTAGAACCCCACCGGAGGTATCGTTAATGAGGCCTTAGCCTCCTTCCTTTGGGCTTCTCTCTACAGCTTGCGTTTGAGATTAGTTCCAAAAGAATTGAGAAGGACTCACCTAGATAGGACATCTAATTAAAATTAACCAAGATCCTGCATCACACATTAGATCTAGGTACTGCACTTCACTTAGGATAGAATTTACATCCTGCAACAACTGTTTATCTAGTAACTTGGAATATTGATCTATATTGTGCAAGTAATTAATTTAAAGGCACTGGTCTCTCATTCATAGTCTCGAAATATCTATTCAAATTGTGCTTAATAATCTCACTTGCCATTTAATTTTAACCCAAGTTGCCAGGGCATTTAGTTGTGTTTCCTGCACTTGTTGGTTCCCAATAAGTTTCTGATCATCCCATTGTTGAAGGAAATGTAACTAGGTTCGGTCTTCATAAATGTACTTTTGATATTTGTATTTATTCAAGAAAAGAAATATTGTTTTTATAATATATGTCAATGAGTTTCTTGCTCATTGAAGTAGGTCTAGCACATGTCAAAGTGCTATAGGTGAGTCAAAGAGTCAAAAGAATTATGTGGAAGACCTTAAGGGTATGTTACATTATATATATTTGTGTATAAAAGTCAAAGAAGACACCTCCAAGAAAAGTCAAGTCTCCTCCAAGCAAAGACACCATCAAAAGAAGCAATGGCACCATTAAAAACACCTATCGCAGCAAAGAAAGTCAAGTTGGCCTCAAAGCAGCACGTCGGCCTAAAGGAGGGACAATCCTCTATATATAGAAGCTGTCCACTCCTCTAAAGACAACAAAGATTATCTCTGAAATCAACGAGGAAGTGCAGTCAAATAACGGGTGGAAAAGTCGAGTTTAAGGGAACCTCTAGAGCAGCGAAGAAGGAGGAAATATAACCGAAGTATAAAGGACTGTTTTAGGGTGAATTGCAGCCACACGTGCGAGGAATAGAAGGGCTGACTACGGTCACTACAGTGGCAACATTAAAGTTGCTCATCTATCATTGTTTGGGCTTCAAACTAGGCCTACTAGGCCTCCCACACAAGCGAAGAAGGAAGGACCTCAAGCGAAGGAAAAAGGAACCATAGAACATCAACAAGAACTCTCACATGTGTGAGTATTAGGCCTGCAGTGCTATCACACTAAACCTACCATTATACATCAAGAAGGGACTTGGTTGGTCAAGAGAAGAAAGGAGGATTATTAGTTAAAGGGGATCACTAAAGATAAGTATCTCTTCTAGAAAGACTACTAATAGTGGAAGGAAAAACGAAGTGCCGAAAGGAGGACGAAGTGCTGGAAGAAGGTGGATAAATTGCTGGGAAGACATAGTGCAGAGAAAAGGAAGGACTTGATTTGTGCTTGGAGGATCTTCTAGTCAAGGGTCTAGGGTTTGGCATTGATCAAGAAAGAAGCTTCAATAAGAGAAAACTTACCGAAGCGTTTTCCTCTCAAGAGAATAGAGGTTTTGGCCGTGGTAGAGAGCCAACATCTTGTGTTCTTAATTTATGTTTTGATAGCAGTTTGATGAAGCGCACACACATGCATTAATAAGAAAAGAAGAAGATTAAGCTAACAAAGACAAATTGTAAAAAGACTTCAGAAATTGTTATCTTGTCACGACTAATCACTCTACACCTCATTGTCCTAGATTCTTCAACATGGTATCAGAGCTAAGGTGACACATCAAGGAAAGGGAAACTCAAGAACACTCATCAAGGAAAGGCATCTATAAGGTTGAATCATCAAACCAAATCTACTCAAAGAAAAGAAGGCCTACCATCTATCATTCATCAAGGAAGACTACATAGCAAGAAGAAGAGCCTTACACAAAGGCACCTACAAAGAAGAGCAGATCAAAAAGGGACCTACATCATCTACAAGTTACCAAGCAAATCTCTTCATCAAGCACGTCCACTTGGAGAAGGAAACTTGAAGAACATCAAGATCCTAGGAAGGCAAGCCATCAAGTCTTTAAGGAGGAAGCAAATCCATTACATCTCATAGTCTATCAAGTAAGTATATGTCCCCTTCTGAATATACATGAATGTCTTTTTGGAAGGAAAGCAACAAATTGGTAGGTACCAATAACTTTCTTGCATGGAAGAAGAGGATTGATTTACTTCTCAAGGAGAATGAACTCCTAGAACATGTCAAAGGGAATATCGCTATCCTTGCCAAGGAAAAAACTCAAGCCTTAGCCAAGTACAATAAGGATGAGACAGAAGCTCAAAGGATTCTAATAGAATCTATCAAGGACTCTCTCATTCCTTATGTCTCCAAATTTGAAACATCAAAAGAAATTTATGATAAGCTAGTAGAGCTATTCTCGGTATCTACAGCCGGAGAAGTGATATCTCTAAGAAATGAATTGTACAAGAGGAAGATATCAAAGGAAGGAATAGCTCCCTACATCATGAAGATCTTTGAGATGAGGGGTCAACTTCAAGAGCTTGGGGAAGTCATGCTTGACAGAGAAATGACAACTGTAGTACTCAATTCTCTACCTGAGGATTGGGGCAACTTCACATCAAGCATATATGCCAAGAAGGAAGCAACCACACTCAGTGAAATATGGTCTCTATGCAAGACAGAGGAAACTAGGTTTAAAGCAAAGGAAGATGTGGGATCAAAGGAGCAAGCATTTGCTACCATGGCTAAGAGAAAGGGAAAATTTGGCAAATTTGGTCCACAAAGAACAAACAACAAAGACATGTCCAAAATCCAATGCTATGGATGCCAATAATATAGACACTATAAAAGGAATTGTCCTACGCTTAAGAAGGACAACAACAACAAAAGAAAGAGGGAAGAAGCTCACATGACTCAAGAGGTGAAAGAAGAAGGAAAAAAGCAAAAGAAGGAAGATCCTTCGAATCTCTACTTTGACTAAGTCAAACTTTTTACTTCAAGTCTTCTTTCAAGGTTTTGAGTAGAATAGGAGCATGTAGCATGGCTAGAAACATCTAGAATCTAGAAGCATGTAGTACATAGAGTTCTAGGTACTCATGTAGAAATAACATTTATAATGAGGACAAAATGCATGGTTAGAAATATCTTCTAGAACATAGGAGCATGGTAGATATAGCTCAAGATATTCATGTAGGAGCATACCTAGTATAGGATCTCATCCACGATGAAAGAAAATTGATCATGATTAAGAATCATAGAACACCTCCATCATCAAAAGGAAAGAAACATTTGCAGGGTAAGGATCTTAAAGATCCTATGATGGGATCTTCAAAAGAAGATGCATAAATAAGAAGCATATGTCTCATTGGGAAGTCCCATTCATAGGATTCAAGAAAAGGATGATGTGCAGGCAAGCTAAGATGAAGCAAGAAGGGCCACACCAAGGACAACCAAATGAAGCTAAGATGATCAAAGGAGAATCAATATGAGGTATGTGTGCATCAAAGTTTAGTCATGTTGTCATTTGTATATTATTGAGTCATGGGAATAGTTCTATAACATGATCAAGTATGAAAGAATCTCTTTCACCAAGGACATGCTCGAAGGCATGTACTACAATGCAATGAAGGTCAACAAAAGAATATGCTCAGATAAGGAGTATAAGATTACTGACTAAGAAGCAAGAAGAAATGCTGACTAGTCCAGGAAGCAAGCAATGAAGAAGTGCTCTCAAGGAGCATAAGATGGTTGACCAATTTATCCAAAGAAAAGCAAATGAAGAAAGAGATCAAGCATGTGAAGAACACCGTGATCACCAAGAATCACTATTTGATAAGATACTTTGAAGATATCTCCCGAAAGAAGGTAGGACAACTCTGACGAAGGAAGGAAGGACCCTTGACACCGATGAAGGCCTTGGAGATATGAAAGATGCAAATAACTGATTCCACTCTACAAAGATGTCGTGATGAAGAAGCCATCCAACAAAAGAAAAAGCAATGTTTATGCAATATCAGGATGAAGTTATGGGCTACTAGGTCGAAGCATGTAAACAAGAAGCATCCATGAGAAGAATATTCCGAAGCATGGATAGATGACAAAGGAGTAGCCAAATGACAAAGAAACCTGATGTATGACAACTACAAGAAAGCCACTTTCCACAAAGGAAGCAATGGCATGAAAAACTAGGAGGGAAAGTGATCGATGGATGGTGCCCTACCTAGAAGAATTTCGAACAAAGGCTTCATGACATCAAAGCAAGGAAGGAGATCAAGCAACTGAAGGACCCACAAAGAAGAAGTTGCTGATGAATGAAAGAGTCCCTAGTTAAGAGGGAGCTTTGACAGGTCCCTGATCAAGAGGGAGTTTTGGGTCACCCCTGATTACAAAGGAGTGACAATTGTGTTTTTCCATTTCATGTGTCAAGCACTAGACCAGGACTAACAAATGTAAGTCTAGATGAAGGCCATGAATGGAAATGTAGACACAAGATAGACACAACATTCTTGTCTTCACTTGGGAAGAAAGAATGGGAGGATTGGGTAATCATCTGGCATCCGATACTCTTTCAGGATGTGTAGGGCATCCAAGACAAGAGTAGGCAAGAGGACCGATATTCTTTGAGGGCTGGGAACCCAAGACAAGAATAGTCCTAGAAGGTCATACTCAGTGAACACCCGAGTGGGTATATACCTTGAGAGACAATGACTAAGGTGTCTATAAGTCATTGGTCTCGCTAACATTGTGCTCTGATCTATTGAGAGATAGAGCTGTCAGTCAAGGCCTTGCCGTGGAAACAATGTTGGTTATTATGATGCTATAACAGATGGATTGCCAATCCAGTTTCTCTTATGTGAATTCTTCAATATTGATAATAGCCAAACACCTTGTAATGTTGTATGAATGCCTCCCTAGTTAAGAGGGAGTCTTGAAGGAAATGTAACTAGGTTCAGCCTTCATAAATGTGCTTTTGATATTTGTATTTATTCAAGAAAAGAAATATTATTTTTATAATATATGTTAATGAGTTTCTTGATCATTGAAGTAGGTCTAGCACATGTCAAAGTGCTAGAGGTGAGTCAAAGAGTCAAAAGAATTATGTTGAAGACCTTGGGGGGGGTATGTTACGTTATGTATATTTGTGTATAAAAGTCAAAGAAGACACCTCCAAGAAAAGTCAAGTCTCCTCCAAGCAAAGACACCATCAAAAGAAGCAATGGCACCATTAAAAGCACCTATCACAGCAAAGAAAGTCAAGTCGGCCTCAAAGCAGCAAGTTGGCCTAAAGGAGGGACAATCCTTTATATATAGAGGTTGTCCACTCCTCTAAAGACAACGAAGATCATATATGAAATCAACAAGGAAGTGTAGTCAAATAAAGGGTGGAAAAGTTGAGTTTAAGGGAACCTCTAGAGCAGCGAAGAAGGAGGAAATATAACCGAAGTATAAAGGATTGTTTTAGGGTGAATTGCAGCCACACGTGCAAGGAATAGAAGGATTGACTGCGGTCACTACAACAACAACATTAAAGTTGCTCATCTATCATTGTTTGGGCTTCAAACTAGCCTTACTAGGCCTCCTACACAAGCGAAGAAAGAAGGACCTCAAGCGAAGGAAAAAGGAACCGTATAACATCAACAAGAACTCTCACATGTGCGAGTTTTAGGGCTGCAGTGCTATCACACAGCCTACCATTATACATCAAGAAGGGACTTGGTTGATCAAGAGAAGAAAGGAGGATTCTTAGTTAAAGAAGATCACTAAAGATAAGTATCTCTTCTAGAAATATTACTAATAGTGGAAGGAAAAACGAAGTGCCGGGGAACAAAGTGCTGGAAGAAGGTGGATAAAGTGCCGGGAAGACATAGTGCAAAGAAAAGGAAGGACTTGACTTGTGCTTGGAGGATATTCTATTCAAGGGTCTAGGGTTTGGCATTGATCAAGAAAGAAGCTTCAATAAGAGCAAACTTACCAAAGGGTTTTCCTCTCAAGAGAAGAGAGGTTTTGGTCGTGGCAAAGAGCCAACATCTTGTGTTCTTGTTTTATGTTTTGATAGCAGTTTAATGAAGCACACACACATGCATTAATAAGCAAAGAAGAAGATGAAACTAACAAAGACAAATTGTAAAAAGACTTCATAAATTGTTATCTTGTCATGAAGAATCACTCTACACCTCATTGCCCTAGATCCTTCAACACTCATCCCGAGGGACTACTCCCGCTAACCTACATTTAGGAGACATCTTAAACGAAGAGTGCAGGGATCAAAATGACAACCCCTGCCCTGAGCGTTGTTGCAATTCTATGTACAATTTGAGCGACAACAACCTCGATAGCCTTTCGCCTCATTTCTAGGTCCAGAAAATGATATCCTAACCTAAGGGGGGATTCCTTATACTTAATATGAAGCCTATCATTTAGTGCGGGTGAGAAGATGGCTAGAATTAGACTTTAACTTGTTATGAAGGAAGATGGCTAGAATTAGACTTTAACCTGTTATGAAGGAAAATGGCTTAATGTTGATTGGAAAATTCTTCAAATCATTAATGGTGCAAGTTGATGGAGTGCCTAGAAAATATCAACCACATGATTTTAAGTGATGTATTTATAGTGAATGAAAGATTAATCTATTACGTATTGATCCCAACAATAAAAGTGTAAATGCTAGTTAAATAACACAGACTAAATTAGCAAATTTATGTGATTGAAATGGCTCATAAACAAAGGGTCTACCATGTGCTACAACTCTCTAATACACTAACAAGCTCAAACAATAGTGGTCACCCCAACATCTTAGAGCTCTATCTAAGGGGGATTGACCATACCCTTAACCGTAGTACCCAATTACCACGATATGTGAGAGTATCTTCTCGTGTGTTGTTCTCAATGCTACCATAGTAGTCAAGTGGCTAAATTGTTGGTTTCAAGAGACCTATGGGACGTTCGATATCCTTGATAGTACATGGAAGTAAGAGTTAGTGTACAACCACTATCTAATTCTGTATTACTCAAAGGGGTAACAACAAGGGTTATAGGGATTTCCAACAAGGTGAGAATATGTTTCCAACCATATGAAATCTTGTGTAGTTCCCATGTGTATTTATCCCCAACCGTAGTTTTACTTGCTTAACAATAGATCCTGTGGTTCTTTTAAGACATCGAAACATGTCTCTAGTGTAAAAATTTCTAAGAAAAATCTTGCCTAGATATAACATGTGATTTTGTCAAGCATTATTGTGTTACTTCGACCATATTTAAACCATGTAGCAAGCAATTAAAGTGGATACCATTTATGCATTGGATAAGAAATCTCATACTAAAAGAAAAATGATGCTAACAATGTATCAACATCAGAAATATAAATAGAGATAATAAGTAGCATGGTATGATGTTTCCATTTAAAAAAGCTTGCACATCGAATTCCAAAGATATGGTGCATTGAGATTTAAATTTCAATTTACTTTGTTACTTGGAAATGGCATCAAAACTATTTTATATATGTGAACATTCCAATAAGTCAAAAATATATTGGAGTTTTACCGTTACCACGTATTCATCAAATCAATACTTCAATAAAACAAATATGAAGTATTACTTTAGGAAAGAATTCTTATCACATTTTAAAGGGAGTGATCTACTTCATAGATCAACATTAGATTTACCTTTTTATGCATATCATATCCAAAAAATTGTAGATTCGTTCGAATGCCCATGAAAATTGCAAAGTCATTTCAAATGTTTAAGTTATTATGCCATATTTGTAATACCAAAGAGATGATTGCACAGTAACTAAAGGTGAAAATTTGGTGCTGAGGAATATAAATAATTCAAACTCGGTAACTCATTCCTTCCACAAACTAATTAGAATCGATCCCACTTAAGTTTTGGAGAAAAACGATAAAGCCCTAAATCGATTCTTTATTGATCAAGTTAAATTTTAAAACCTTTAACTTGAAATGAGCAAGTAAATAAAAGATTTGACTTTAGAATATTTTTTTTTTTTACTAGCTCAATTTTATTTATTTATTTTAATTCACGAAAGAAATTTAATTGGCTTGGAGGAAGTTGATGGGACCTTCATCATTGGGTGTTGGAGTTTTTATTTTCGTTTGCCCACAATACTTCTTGCAATGAAAATGTGTGTAGAGTCTTTTTCCACATCGAGGTTGGAATAAGAGCATCAATTTGAAATCATAACAAATCCTTAATCCTCATGGAGGTTAAATCTAAGTCTAGAAAAATAACCAGATCAGACATGAAAAGGTTTACTAAGTGAATAACAAAATAGAAAGACAAAATGCAGTGCTATTTCTGTTAAATATTTCATTGATTTGTTTAACAAAGATTAAAAATAAATGAAAAGGAATAAACAGAGCTTATACCTTTTTGCTGTTTTTACTATTATGCTGACCTTGATTGCTTGATAGAGTTTAGAACATAAATCGGTTTCCATTAAACTCACGAAGCATTTGCAAATAAAAGAAATGAACACTCCAAGACAAATAGTATAAATATTTCCTTGATGGTTTTTTGCCTCTGTCTTAAAGTGGTAATTAATTTGGTAATTTGCTTCTCATTATTATTATTAGCTTCCCCACTTATAAATGATAGTGCACAAGAAACAACTTTTGATATTTGGAATTTGTTGCATATGTTGTTGGATTATAACTTTTTTTTTTAATATTGGTTTATATACTTTTACATGTTTTTGTTTTAAAGTAGGGATGATTCAAGGATCATTTTTTGTTTGTATGAAAAAAGATACGTATATATGGTATTTTATGCTTTTTGACATTCCTTTTGCTATAATTTGGAAAAGCATAATGACATTGTTCAATTTATTTAGGCTTCTTTATGGCTAAAGATTGCGCAATGCTACCAAGCTATCAGGGGTTATCCAGATGCAATAAAGTTCTATTATAAAGGTATAATTTTGTCTTTTCTGGATGCAAATGTGTTTTAAGCCATAGAAACACCAACAACTCCTTAGGTTAAATATATTTTCCATCCACTAAAAGTAAAATAATGTTTTCTTGTTATAGGGTACAAAATAAACCATGTTTCTAATGTCAAATTGTAATGAATCATTTTGGTTTAACCAGACTTTATTTTTTCCTTTATTTGATGCATAAATAGTCTTCCTGACTCAAATTATCTTACATTGTAATCGATAATATCACTTGTGCAAGGAAGGGATTTGAATATGTCTAATACATCAATATATTAGAGACATATCAAAGCTAGATAAATACGGGACACAATTTTGATCATACAATGACATTATATGTGTGTCTATGGTGTTACCTCTTAGACCTGCACTCATATGTTCAAGTCCCTAAAAGAAATGCAACCCTAGAGGCACTAAGGAAGGTTGCCCACTATCACCACAACTTTTTGTCTTACTCTAGGCTTATTCATTTTTGTCACAAAAAGGGAAACTCTAGAATAAAGAAGCTTATGATATTCTTTACAAATAAAGGGATGGTGGACCACCAAGATTACTGCCTATCGTTGTAGTCAAGATTGAAGAGCAAGAGGATTTGAATGTTACAAAGAAGACATAATTAAGACATTCATTGATGTAACATAACTGGTCCAGAGCAGATTTGAAAATCACTCCTGTGAGATTCCTTATCCAATATGCACCATCACAACCATGAAATTATAACCAAGCAATAATGTGCGACCATGAAGAATGAAGGAAAAGCCACATATGAAACCATACATGAAATAGATAAAGCAAGATAACCTTCTTATAGAACAAATAACCAACAATACATCAGGTTTTCCAATTTGATTCATCACAAGAGCAAGAGAGCCATAATGTGACACTACTTTCTCCTTAGCTAAAACAACCCTCAAACATGGAGTGAACCCTAACAAGAAAATTACAGCAGCAAACTCGTTAAATTATGCAAAATTACATTAAGGGTTGTGGGGGTTTCATCTCAATCCTAACATTCTCTTTTTGGAGCAATTTCTCCAAAAATTATTTCAGCAATGTTCCACCGAGTTTCTGGGACGGAGAAACACGAGAGCAGGGATACGCACAAAGGGGACATATATAAGCAACCCCAAATTCTAGGGAAATTTCGGGGAAATAGGGGGATGTCATAGTCATAAAAATTATAAAATTATTAAAAATTTAATATATAAAAATAAAAAATAAAATCCCAAATATGTTAATAACTAAATTATACTATCTTAATAATTATGAAATGTACATCTAAATATGATCATCATTTCCTATTAGACTATTATGAATTAGAATTATCATTTGACATTTCTACAATTATCAATGTAAATCTAAAAATAAATTACTAAATTGAATCCATCATTTGACATTATGCAATGTTCCATCTAAATTCATCATATTTGGCAATGAGCATTAATATTATGCAAGGTACATCGAAATTAAATTCATCATTTGACAATTGAAATTATGCAGTGCACATTGAAAAGTAAGTTCATCATATGAAAATGACATTATACTGAAGTCTAAAATAGCCATAGAATACTGAACTAAAAGTAAACATAGAAAGTAGTGAAACAATAGAAATTGTTTTTTTTTTAATATTTAAATTTATAATTATTTATTTATTTTTTTGTTTTTAATTGTTATTAGCGAAAAAGTTTGGGGGGACACTCCCCTGCATCCCTCTTGCATCCCCCGATCCCCCCGCCCACAAGAGAGACATGTTTCATCACTAGAAAAATGCCCCCCCAGAGTTTCCCCAAGTTTGCCTAGGAGTTTCCCCGTTTTGGGAGCGTGGGGGAATAAGGAAGCGCGCCGCCCACCCTGTGGGACATGTCCCCGTGGAACATTGTATTTCAGCAGCAAAAGCAATGGCAATCCTTGCAAAATACCTAGCTTTCCATGAAAGTGAAAAAGAGAGATGCTGATCCTCACATTGAACTTGCCCCTTAACTTCTTCCTCCCAAAGGATCTTCAACGATGTTTGAAGGGGAACTCCCATGCTTCCAACCACGCTTCCAGGAAATGATGTTCTCTTATATTTATAGGGTTCTACATTAAACAAGTTGCTAATTAGGGTGCTACTCCATAAGGCTACTATAGGGTTTGACTAATATTCAACATTCCATGTGGAGGCTTATTATGCTTGGGAACATATCCTATGGCTTTTCTAAACAGTAGCACACCCCTTCTCTCTCCCAGGAGTGCTCCAACAATAATGAATCTATTCCTTCATTGAGATTTGACTTAAAATTCTTCATTGCTTTAGGGAAGCCTCTTCATAACTTAAATTTATGTTTATTAGTTTTCTTTCATTTGGATCCCCTCCTATTAGGATTAATCTTATTGTTGCCTCAAAATCTAGTAGGTCGTGTGAGATGCCTCACAAGACAAAAGCTAGACTAAGACACAACAATGAGGTGGATGCGATTGTCATCTCAATGCTCCACCTCCCACTTTTTAGTGGAATTTCACCACATGGGAGGCTTCCTAGTATAGGTCACCTAAATGGTATTCTAGGTCAAAGGATGAAAGGTGACACTTCAATAGGCTCAATCAAGGTACTTAGACTAAGAACAAGGTTCAATTTTTTATGATAGGGAATAACGTACCTAAGGTGGCCTATAAGAGAGACTTGTAGTCTAGGGTTCGCAATGAATGATTCAACAATGGTACAATTAGGCATACAAGAAGAAGGAAAAGGTTTGCTTAAAATGTAAGAACAACAATACGAGCAAAAATCCTCAAATGACCCTAATGCAGAATTAGGGTTACTCAAGTCCTAGAATTGCCTAGGGTTGATGACGTCAACCCTAAAGAAGTGCTTCAACCTTGAAAATTGCTAGATTTTAATGTATTAAGGCTTAGCAAGGTGAAACGACCTAACACCAGCTCAACGTCCAAGCTCTAGTTGAATTTGGCTTGAAACCCTAACCCTATGGCTTGCCTTGTGTTGATAAATCTAGGGCATAGCTATTAGATGATTTTTCTTAACTGCTTGTGAATGCTTTTTGCTTCTTAGATTAGGATCTTCTTTTATTTTATGTTATTATAGTTATTCTTCATCAAACAACTATCAATGCATAAACCATAAAGAGACAAGAGACACAAAATATAGACTATCAGCCAGGGCCAAAAACTCTCCTTCTTGAGAGGAAAACCCAAACAAATTTCTTCTTATAGAGATTCCAATTGATGAGTATCAAAACCAAGACCCTAGACCTTTTTGCCACTCCAAGACCAAGTCACAAACCTTCCTTGATGAAATCCTTCTTGTTGTTCTTTCCTTCTCCTATGGCCAACGCAAGTCAAACTGTTTGCACTATTGCAATTTCGATTTCATCCACAAATCTACAACCTCGGCTTATCTTATACCCTTGCAATTCTCTCTTGTGAGCTTTTTGGAGGTATCTTCCTTCTTCGTTTGACTAGGAGATTGAACCTTATGACCTCGGTTGTGATATACGCTGAGATAACGATCTTCTTCTGGGCTTGTTCGATGATTGTGGAAACCCTACTGCAGAACCTTTAATATATGCCACACGTACGAGGAAAAGGTAACCAAAACAGTGCCTAAACACTCAGATTCTTCTTCTTTTTCTTGCGCTGGATGAGAGGCTTTTACTTATCTTTTTCACACTTTCTGTTGTACTTTAGATGCAAGACCGAATTCAGTGCCTAGAATGAAATTCGAGTTGCCTATAAATAGTAGTTTTCCCATGCTAATTCGCTGACATGACTTGGAGACAAGGCCAACATGCCTTTTGGAGATTATCTTACTTTCATCTTGAGCCAACTTGAAGGAGAGGTCTTGTGCTTGTCTTGGAGGGCTTTCCTACTTACTTTATTGACTCATACAAAATATAATATGCCCAAGAAGGGTCCTTCATACATGACATTGACTCAATTTGACTTTTATGACTAGATGACAAAACCTAAAGGCTCACAATGGGAGCCATTACTAAAAATAAAATTACTTGCTCATGAAACCCATGAGACAAGCATTACAATAATAATTTTATTTTTCTTCTTTTCATCAATTACATAAAATCACAATTACACATGTCATTATGAAGACTGAACCTAGTGACACTTTTCAACAATCCCTCTTAACTAGGGAGGTATTCATAATGGTACTTAGTCATTCTCAATCTGAAGAATTTCTTGTAACAAGAGTCGGATTGGTAACCCATCTGTATAGCATCGTATCAACCAACATTGTCACATAGCAAGGCCTTGACTAACAACTCTATCTCTCCACAGGATCTGAGCACAATGCTGGTGAGACCAATGATGTATAAGCACCCTCATAATTGTCTCTCTCGAAACATACCCCACCTGGGTTCTCAGGGTGTGTTCCACCAGGACTATTCTTATATTGGATTCCTGGTCCTCAAAGAATATCGGTTCTCTATGACTACTCTTATCTTGGATGCCCTAACTCATCCTCAAAGAGCAACGGATGCCAAATGTTTACCTAATCCTTCATTTTGTCTTCCCAAGTGAAGGCAAGAATGATGTGTCTATCTCTCCCTCTTAAGTAGGGAGGTCATATCTATTCCAACAAAGGAATGTACCTTGTGAAAAATTTTAACACAAAATTCTATTGCAGTAACTGTTTTATTTCTCCTACTTATCTTCCACAATAAGTTATTCACAAAACCCTTCAGTAAACATTAAAATAAATTCTATTGCAGTTTTCACACAATAGCATAGAGAAAATAACAATGATATACAAGCATAAGAATCAATCACATCAACACAGTTATTTTTGGACAATTGTCCCTAGAAAAACCCAATGTGGGAAAACCGGTGCAGTAGATGAGGGTTTATTTATTATTCTTCAGCAACAATCTCTTTACAAGGAATGATTTTGCAGTACATAGAGAAACCTTCAAGAAAACACCTGACATAATTTTCCTCCTCAACTAGGAGAAATTCTGACACCCCAGAGACCCTCTAGCCTTTACTGCATCACCCCTCCATCATCTATGTGAGGGCTGCATCATCCCTGCATCATCTGCGTGACGGCGGTGTGAGAACTACGTCCTTGCCTACACTCTCTGAGGCACTGCATCACCTCCTCCTCAGTCTCTGACTGATGCTAAAACCCTCCTCTTCCTTCACCCTGCAACTCTCCCTTTGAAATCGAACTTCTTCTCCTTGAGAATCGATTTCCCTTGGGTTATTGAGTATTTGCCCAGTGTGTCTCCAAATGACTCTCAAGTCTTCTCTTATACTTTTCCTGTTGATGAATCAATGACTGAGATTAAGTCCCTAATCAACGACAAAGATTAAAATAGACTTGATCCTCGTCTCTTAGAAGCTTCTCACCTATATCTTTATTAATACCCATTAATATTTTTATTTTCCTAAGTTTAGACTTAGGAACCCCATTAAAAATATGAATTATTTTAATAACTCATCATCTGGGTGGAATTTCTCCAAATGATTTGTGGGTCTTGGAGATATCATGTATTGTAGCCCCTCCACAAAATTTCAGAACTAGATCACATCTGATGCTACCCAAAATCAACATACCTAAGCTCCCTCTTAGCTTAGGAATTTTTGTTTCCAAGTTTCTACCAAGTAAGAAACTTGTTTCCAGGCTCCCTCTTAATTAGGAACCTCCAACAGCTCCTTAGGTGGAGATGATGGATCATGGGACAATCGACTGCTTGAAGAACTCCTCCTCACTATGTCATGAACTTCTTTTCGTTATTTAGGAGTCTTCATGTTTGGGACTTCTTCATAGGGCACAGACCATCCATGACTTTCATCCATGAGTTAGTCATGCCATCATCGAAAAGTGATCCATCGGTCCATATTTGGCCTTCCCTCATGCGATGTTGCGTTCTTTCATGCCATGTTTCCTTATGGATCTTTCATCCTACTACATGGGGATCGGTGGCAGAAGATATCCATAGATCTATCTTCAGCAGCCCTGCATAAGCCCATCCAGATATTTGTTCAAAACTAAAAGAATGAACATTAAAATCAAGGTTACCTTTGTGATTGTATTTTATCATGACGTCTTCTAATTTGTATCAGCATGGTGCATATATATTGACACATCTCCCAAAGATATATAGTGTCAAGGGTTTCTTTCTTTTTCCAGACTCCATTCGAGTCTTCATATCTTTCGTGGAGATATCCTAGTCAAGTGTTCTTGGTCCTTGGATGTTGATTGCCTTTTTTTCATGGTTTCATATCCCATGATCTCTTCCTTCCTTTCTTCACACATTTCATTCCCAGGAATTTCCAATCATAATTCCTCCAGTTGTTATCAAGTTGATTTCATCTAAACAATGTTTGACTCATGCCTTCTTGCATCCTTTCAGAGGAGGAGATCCTTTTTCTTTTGATCATGCTCTCTAGATAGAGCATTGATCCATGTTACTTGCAACCATATGACATGACTCTTCAATATTGAATATAAGCATACATAGCTCATTTTCCTTTGGGTCATCCAGACTGCCTACAGTAGCTTCCTTGACTGAAAGAGCTTCAATCCCTTGATCTGCTTCACCTTTTATATCATCATACCATCATCACATGAATTCCACAAGTTTGGAATTTTTGATGAAACACTTGCTTCCTCTCTTGATTGGTGAACCTTTTGATGAAGATTCCATCAGAGAATCTTGAGGATCTAGAGTATCCCCATCTAGCAGATGTTTCCTTTTGATTGATGCATGATGAGCTTTGACCTGGATGACCTTTTTCCTTTCCATAAGTCCCTCTTATGTTTTCAATGAGGTTCCCAAGAGCTATATCCTTCCATATTTGACTGCCATGCTTCGACCATCTTTCATGCTTTTCTATGTTGATGTCACGAGCTCTTGCTTTTAATGCTTCGATTCATCCCATCATTTTCTTAGTGAATCATAATAAACATATCTTTCCACAGAAGACTTAGGAACTTGAAAAGAACTTATGTGAGGAAGACTATCTCAGTGATAGAGATCTCTTACTTCCTCCTTCTTGGACTTCTTCTTTTCAGCTTCCTCTACTTCTTTGGTGATAAGGGCTTCTTCTCTTCCTCTTTTTTTGTCCTTCTTGACCTTAGGACAATCTCTTTTGTAGTGCCCATATTCTTGATACCCATAGCATTGAATCTTAGCCATGTCCCTTTTCTTTTTTTGAGAACTAGACTTCCCAAATTTTCCCTTTCTCCTTATTATTGTAGCATAGCTTGACTTTGCTCACTTGCTCTCAGTGTTGTGAACATCTCGATAACATCCCAATTTTATCTCGAAATCACGATTTTTTGGCCTAGCTGATGTTTTCTGAT
This sequence comes from Pinus taeda, assembly GCA_000404065.3. Classification (NCBI taxonomy): domain Eukaryota; kingdom Viridiplantae; phylum Streptophyta; class Pinopsida; order Pinales; family Pinaceae; genus Pinus; species Pinus taeda. The sequence continues at coordinate 238,939 of APFE030061012.1, read as the reverse complement.
TTTTACAGATGTTTTGATGGTATTTTAATTTTTCCGATGTTTGCCGATTTTTACCGATATTTTACCAATTTTTACGATTTTTTGGTTTTTTGAAAGCTTGCCGATTTTCGCAACTTTGCCTGCTCCCACATCAGATTTGGCCTTTATTCTAGATTCTTCAGTCTTGCACAATGACCATAGATCCCAGAATGGAGTAGCTTCTTTCTTCCCATAAATACTTGAAGTAAAATCACCCCACTCCTTTGGTAGTGCATTTGGTACAACTGTAGTCATTTCTCTATCAAACATGACCTATCCTAGATCTTGTAGTTGATCCTGAATTTCAGATATCCTCATAAAGTATGAGGATATTCCATCTTCTCTTGACATCTTCAGTTTGTAGAGTTCTTGCCTTAATGAGACGACTTCTCTAGCAGTGCTTACGAAATACAACTCAGTTACTCTACCAACTTGTCATAGATTTCTTTTGAAATTTCAAGTTTGATATGTATGGGATAAGGGGACCCTTTGATGGATTCTATGAGAATCCTTTGAGCCTCCTTAACTTCCCCTCTCATATATTTTGCAAGAGCTTGAACATCTTCCTTTCCTAGTTTAGTCATTGATCCTTTGACATGTTCCATAACCTCATTTTCAATGAGTTTTAGATATATCCTTTTGTTCCATGCAAGATAGTTTGTAGCCCCAACCAATTTGTTGCTTTCCTTGCCAAAAGACATTTTGATAGATTTAGATGTGGACATAAATATACTTACTTGATAGAATGCTCCTTCTTCTTGCTGCTTCCTTGATGTTGATGATGATTTAGAGGATAGAAAACTTCTCCTTGATGAAGATAGTTTTTTTCAATAATGATCCTTGATCTCACAGAGAGGGAGATCCCTTGGATCTTTTGATGATGATGATGTCTTCAATGGTAGGGATCTTGCTTGAGAGACAGATCACCTTAGAGTCTTGATGACAACGCCTTTTGATCTAGCTTCCTTTGGAGAATAGTCTCGAAAACACTTCATCTTGATTCGTAGATCTTTTCAACTTGAGTAGATGATGATCCGAATACTTCTTTGATCTAGGGTTTTGATGCTTTCTTTGTAGATCTTGACTTCAAGATGATCTTCGCTTTGATGCCTTTGAGATTTGATCCTTGAGTGTTCCTTGATAAGATGCCCTTCCTTGACGTAGTCACCTTAGCTCTAATTCCATGTTGAGAAATCTAGGGCATCAATATTAGGTGATTTCTCTTCTTTAGATAATTGTTTGTGAATGCTTTTTACTTTCTTAGATTAGGATCTACTTTTACTTAGATTATGTTCTTTTTCATCAAACAACTACCAATGCATAAACCATAAAGAGACAAGAGACACAGAATATAGGCTATCAGGCAGGGCCAAAACCTCTCCTTCTTGATAGGAAAACCTGAACAAATTCTTCTTCTTATAGAGATTCCAATTGACGAATATCAAGACCAAGACCCTAGACCTTTTTGCCACTCCAAGTCCAAGCCACAAGACCTCTTAGTTTAACTCCTTTCTTCAATGGTCAAACTGTTTGCTTCTCCTTCCTTCTTTGCTATATTCCAGAACTCAGCTTCTTAGATTAGAGTTGCTACCTTCAGTAGCCCTAGTCGCAGCACGTGTAATGTATGATGTACCTTGTTGTCACTTTGCTTGGAGGGGAGACTTCCTTACATACTTCGGCTTGATGTATACAATGACTCTTCCCTTGATTTGGCTTCCCAAGTGACCTTACTAGCCTCGACCCTCCTAGAACTCTTGTCGGCTTCTTCTGCAACAAATCCTATCATCCTTCCTTGCATGAGTGACAAGAGACAACCCTGAAACAAATCTGGAATAGTTTGAATATCTTCCCTTCTTCCTTGCTGGTGAGGAGGCTTCCTTCTTGAGCTTCTCACTGATTATAGTGCTACTCTCCTTGGTTCTTCGTACTCCATCTAACTGGAGACCATTACCGAAATGCTTCTCTGAAATTATGTCTTCAAATGAAATCCGAATTGCCCTATTTATAGTTGTTGGAACCTGTAATAAGCTGACTTGAAAAGGGTGAATCGACATGTCTCTTTGTATAGATTATTTATTATTCTTCTTGAATACGACTTGAAGGAGAGGTCTTGTGCTTGCCTTGGAGGGATTTCATATTTATTTAATGACTCATACAAAATGTAATATGCCCAAGAAGGGTCCTTCATACATGACATTCACTCAATTTGAATTTTATGACTAGATGACAAATCCTAAAGGCTCACAATGGGAGCCAACACTAAAAATAAAATTTCTTGCTCATGAAACTCACGAGACAAGCATTACAATAATAATTTTATGTTTCTTCTTTTCATCAATTACATAAAATCACAATTACACGTCATTATGAAGACTAAACCTAGTTACACTTTTCAACACTCCCTCTTAACTAGGGAGCTATTCATAATGGTACTTGGTCATTCTCAATCTCAAGAATTTCTCATAAGAAGAGTCAGATTGGTAACCCATCTGTGTAGCATCATTTCAACCAACATTGTCACATTGCAAGGCCTTGACTAACAACTCTATCTCTCCACAAGATTTGAGCACAATGCTGGTGAGGCCAATGATGTATAGACACTCTCATCATTGTCTCTCGCGGAACATACCCCACCCGGGTTCTTAGGGTGTGTTCCACTAGGACTATTCTTATCTTGGATTCCTAGTCCTCAAAGAATATCGTTCCTCTTCGACTACTCTTATCTTGGATGCCCTAACTCATCCTCAAAGAGTATCAGATGCAAGATGTTTACCCAATCCTCCATTCTATCTTCCCAAGAGAAGAGAAGAATGATGTGTCTATCTCTCCCTCTTAACTAGAGAGGACATATCTATTCCAATAAAGGAATGTACTCATTCCTACGGAAGGAATGTACCTAAGCTCCCTCTTGGCTTAGGAATTTTGCCTCCAAGTTTCTACCAACTAAGAAACTTGGTTTCAGGCTCCCTCTTAATTAGGGATCTACAACAACTCCTCAGGTGGAGATGAACTTCTTGAAGAACTCCTCTTCACAATGTCATGAACTTCTTTTCATTATCTAGGAGTCTTCATGTTTGGGACTTTTTCATAGGGCACAGACCATCTATTACTTTCATCCATGAGTCAATCATGTCATTATCGGAAAGTGATCCATTAGTCCATATCTAGCCTTCCTTCATGCCATGCTGCCTTCTTCATGCCATATTTCCTTAAGGATCTTTCATCCTACTAAATGGGCATCGGTGGTGGCAGACATCCATAGATCTTCCCTCGGTAGACCTGCATAAGCCCATCCAGATATTTGTTCAAAAATAAGAAATGAACACTTAAATCAAAATTACCTTTTTGATGGTATTTCATCATGACATCTTCTAGTTTGTATCAACATCCCGCATACATATCGACACATATCCCAAAGATATATATTGTCAAGGGTCTCTTTCTTTTTCATATTCCATTAGAGTCTTCATATGTTTCATGGAGATATCCTAGTCAAATCTATTTGGTCTTTGGATGTTGATTGCCTTTTTCCATGGTTGCTTATCCCACGATTTCTTCCTTCCTTTCGTCACACATTTTATTCCCAGGAACTTCCAATCAGAGTTCCCCAATTATAGTCAACCACCTCATATTACATATGAGGACATATTATGTTGATTTCGTCGAGTGAATGTGTAACCCATGCAATTTTGCATTCCTTCGAAGGAGATCCTTTCTTTGATTATGCTCTCAAGATAAAGAATTGATCCATGTTACCTGCAAACATATGACATGACTCTTCAATATGGACTGTAAGCATACATACCTCATTTTCATTTGGGTCATCTAGACTTCCTGCAACAACTTCCTTGATTGAAAGAGCTTCAATCCCTTGATTTGCTTCTCCTTTTATGTCATCCTACCATCATCTCATGAATTCCACAAGTTTGGAATTTTTGCTGAAACACTTGCTTCCTCTCTTGATCAGTGAACCTGATGAAGATTCCATCAGAGAATCTTGAGGATCTAAAATATCCCCATCCAGCAAGTGTGTCCTTTTGATAGATGTATGATGAGCCATGTATTATATGACCTTTTGATTTCCTTCCCATATGTGCCACCTATGTTACAAATGAGGTTTCCAAGAGCTATGTCTTTCCATAGTTGACTGCCATGCTTTTCTATGTTGATGTCACGAGCTCTTGCTTTCAATGCTTCTATGGTTCCATGATGCATCCCATCATTTTTCTTAGTGAATCATGATAGCCCTATCTTACAACAGAAGACTTAGGAACTTGAGAAGAACTTCGGTGAGGAAGACTATCTTAGTTGTAGTAGAGATCTCTTACTTCCTCTTTCTTGGACTTCTTCTTTTCAGCGTCCTCCACTTCCTCTTTCTTGGACTTCTTCTTTTCAGCGTCCTCCACTTCCTCGGTGATGTTGGCTTCTTCTCTTCCTCTTTTGTTATTGTCCTTCTTGATCTTAGGACAATCTCTTTTGTAGTGCCCATAATCTTGACACTCATAGCATTGGATCTTAGACATATCCCTTTTCTTTTTCCGAGAACCAGACTTTCCAAATTTTCCCTTTCTTGTCATTGTATCACAAGCTTGATTTTGCTCACCTGCTCCCACATCAGATTTGGCCTTCAGTCTAGATTCTTCAATCTTGCACAGTGACCATAGATCCTGGAATGGAGTAGCTTCTTTTTTCCCATAAATACTTGAAGTTACCCCACTCCTTCGATAGTGCATTTAATACAACTGTAGTCGTTTCTCTATTAGACATGACTTCTCCTAGATCTTGTAGTTGATCTCTGATTTCAGATATCCTCATAAAGTATGAGGCTATTGCATCTTCTCTAGACATCTTCAGCTTGTAGAGTTCTTGCCTTAATGATATGACTTCTCCAGCAATGCTTACAGAATACAACTCTACTAGTTTGTCATAGATTTATTTTGAAGTAGTTTGGATACATATGGGATGAGGAGATCCTTCATAGATTCTATGAGAATCCTTTGAGCCCTAACTTCCCCTTTCATATACTTTGCAAGAGCTTGAGCATCTTCCTTTCTTGGTTTAGTGATAGATCCTTTGACATGTTCCATAACCTCATTCAAATATGTCCTTTTCTTCCATGCAAGATAGTTTGAAGCCCCAACCAATTTGTTGCTTTCCTTGCAAAAAGACATTTTGATAGATTCAAATGTGGACATAAATATACTTACTTGATAGAATGCTCCTTCTTCTTGCTGCTTCCTTGATGTTGATGATGATTTAGAGGATAGAAAACTTCTCCTTGATGAAGATAGTTTTCTTCAAATAATAATCCTTGATCCCAAAGAGAGGGAGATCCCTTGGATTTTTTGATGATGATGATGTCTTCAATGGTAGGGATCTTGCTTGAGAGAGAGATTGCCTTTGAGTCTTGATGACAATGCCTTTTAATCTAGCTTCCTTTGGATGAATAGTCTTCAAAACACTTCAACTCGATTCGTAGATCCTTTCAACTTGAGTAGATGATGATCCTATTACTTCTTTGTAGACTTCTTTGATCTAGGGTTTTGATGTTTTCTTTGTAGATCTTGACTTCAAGATGATCTTTGCTTTGATGCCTTTGAGATTTGATCCTTGAGTGTCCCTTGATTAGATGCCCTTCCTTGACTTAGTCACCTTAGCTCTCATTCCATGTTGAGAAATCTAGGGCATCAATATTAGGTGATTTCTCTTCTTTAGATAACTGCTTGTGAATGCTTTTTACTTTCTTAGATTAGGATCTACTTTTACTTAGATTATTAGTGTTCTTTTTCATCAGACAACTACCAATCCATAAACCATAAAGAGACAAGAGACACAGAATATAGGCTATCAGCCAGGGCCAAAACCTCTCCTTCTTGAGAGGAAAACACGAACATATTCTTCTTCTTATCTTGAGATTGATCAGTTAACTGTATGATCACTAAGTTACATTAATGTCTTACTACTTAACTGACCACCAACTAGTTCTATTAATAGTTAGAACTAGTTTAACTAATTATAACTGAAATTAACTCAACCTAAGCTCCTAAAATTTAGAAATCACTACAGACAACTGAACTTCATGCCCTTCATGTCCCATCCTTCTTCTTCACCAATACTATCGATGAAGCGAAGGGGCTAGAACTCGACCTAATATGCCCCAATGCTAGTAACTCTTGATAGCCTGCTCTATCTCGTCCTTGTAGGCCTTAGGATTCCTATAAGGAGTGGTGATGTCTGCCTGCACTCCAGGCCCTAACTCAATGGTGTGCTCAAAACCCCTGTTAGGTGGTTGCCCTGGTGGTATGTCCCCAAACACTATCGGGTATCTGTCCAAAATAGTCTATATGTCTGTGTGGAGTGGCTTGGGCTATCCTCCAATCTCCAAAATCATCAACTCCACTGCCGACGCTATGTCCCCATGCCTCAAGTTAGCCTCCATCTTGTGCGTTGAAACTGTCTATGGAGGGTATGAGTGCATGCCCCGAAGAACCACCAACTTGACATCCGACCCTGTGAATTCCATCTCCATTTTCCTCCAATCAGTGGTGACCTAGCCAAGGGAGTAGAGCCACTAGACACCCATCACCACGTTGGTGTCTGACACATCCACAATGAAGAAATGATCTGTTACCGAATAGTTCCCCATGGTCACTGTCAATGCAGGAACATATTGGCTGCACTGCATAGCCCTGTTCCCCGACACCAGGATCGAGAATCCCTCGAACTCCTCTGTAGTGATGCCCCTCCTCTGGACCATCTGGGCATTAAGAAATTGTGGGTGGCCCCAATGTTTACTAAGACTGAGACATGCTGTACCTATATTGTGCCTCATATCCTCAAAGTCAAAAACTTGGGATTTCCATGCAAAGAAGCAAGGACTCCCCCAAGAGGTGCGAAAGGTGCTCCCCCGGGTGGTGGTGGTCCCTTCACTTTCTGACCCTCACTATCTCCCTTGCCAAACTCCAACTCCACATCGTCCTCTTGATCACTATTTGAAAAGACCTCGATATAGTGGGCCTTGCCGGTTGTGCACTGGTGGCCTGGTGCCCATGGCTCTCGGCAAGTAAAACATAGTTTCTTGCTCTGGAGGTCTCTCTTGGTCTCCTCATCCAATTGCCCACGCCCTTGGGATGCTCGCTGTGGTGGGGGTCTAGTGTCACCTCCCTTTTGCGGGTAGGGAGTCTGTGAGGGGAAAGGTGCTTTGGTCTTGGGGATTGCCCCTTGCAAGTCTCTAGCACAAGTCACCACCTCCTGCAAGGTCGAGGGACTGCGTGACTTCACCAGTCCACGTAATGGCTTTAGTAGCCCCTCTATGAAAGTGTACACCCTCCTAGCGTCAGATAGGTCTGGCACCATATCTGAAACCCTCAAAAATCTGATATGTAATGCTCCGGTTGGCCGGCCTGTTTAAGTGGTCAACTCTCTGAAGTGAGCCTCCGAATCCATCCTATCAAATCGCTCCACCACTGTTTATGTGAAGTCCTCGTATGAAGTCACACTGTCATGCCCTAATGTGGACAAGCCATGAAACCACCACCCATGCGCTTCCCCCTCCAAGTGCAGGGTAGCCATTTTGATGGCTTCCACCTCTATCATCTGATTAAGCTGAAAATAAGTATCCAACTTCTCCACCCAAGCTCGAGCTATGCTTTTGGTAGAGCCATCATATGTGGGGAAATACATTCTCCCAAGGTACATTGCAGCTCTTAGTTCTGTGAAATCAGTCCCCCATTGTACCTTCCTTCTCATTATGTTTGAGCTGACAATAGTCTCTAAATGACAAGGCTGCTTTGAAATCTCCCCCCATGGCTTGCCATTCCCTGAAGAAATCTCCCATGGGCATCTGATCATCCGGTCCTCCATGCTCACTAGATGTTGATGGTAAGAAAGCAGGGGACGTTGTTCTGGATGGCCCACTAAAGGCTGGTGGGTGAGTGCCTGGAAAAGGGTGGTCATACTGGTGTGAGGCCCTTGAAGTCTCTCCAAATAGGAACTCATGTTGGAGGCTCTTGTCCGTATTTTGTTGTTTGATTTCCTCCAACATCTCTTTCTGTCCCTTAGCCAAGTCATTCAAAGCCTTCAAGAGGCTATCTAATGCTGCTTCTTCCTTACTCCTTGGTTCCCCCATCTCTGTTACAACTACTGTCTTCCCACGTGCCTCCAGATCAGGTGTAATCTCCAACTCTCTTTCCCTACTCCTGTACCTCTGCCTTCGGTAAGTGATGTTTTGCCTGTCCTGCTCATTCGTAGGAAAAGTCTCCCATGGTTGAGCCAAGATCTAACCTCTGATATCACTGTAATGTTCCAAACTAGGGAAAACAATGATATGCAAAGCAAACAATAAAGACAACACCATAAAATTCAAACATGCAGTGCACACCCATGTAAAGTCCATAAATAACAACTAGTTGAGCCATTTTATTACGATATGGGAGCAATAGTACAATAATGTAGAAGAGGTGCACTTGGGCTTGCCTCAATGGCAACCGTGACCAAACCTAGGTAATAAAATGTCAAGCCCAGATGGTAGAAATAGCTACTACAATGATGCCCTACATTGCCCTAGTGAAACTATGCTGTTTGCTGTAAAGATGCTGCCGGAAACCCCACCTCCGGCGCTCAGAAAATTCTACCAAATTAACGCCAAGCTCCTTAAACAAAACCCACCAAAACCCAGAAAGGGTTTGGCCTGGCTTTGACCCCGAAAATTTGGCCTCCTAAGAGCCACACCCTCCTCTAGCTGCTGGAAAGTACAACTTGCCCGTAACTCTAGAAAAATCCCTCCAAACGCTCCAAAAACGCTAAGATACTCTTCCCCAAAATTTCCCGTATCTCTCCCAGCAAATATTTGGCCAACAACTTGACCCACAAACTCCCAGGTGTGGCCATTGAGAGGCTTCTGCGCTGGCTCTGGATGTTATAAATCGTACTGCTCTCTAGCAACAAGCTCTTGCTCCCAAACTCCTCCCAAAGGCTAGTATGCCCCTGAAACTCCTTCACCAAAATTCTACCGGCATTTGTACCTCGGAAGATCCTTGAAATAGCTCCCACATGTTCCCTTCCCGCGTCCTCCTGGAATACGCACTGGCTGAATGGTGGCTGAGTGTTATGCTCTAAATCCTCTCCAACACTCCTCCAAAATGGTAGAATGGAACCTCACTAGGGTGGCACTCGTAGTTCACTGAAGAGAGGGTGAGTTCTCTGCTTAGAAAACTCGTTGCTAAACAACAAGTGACTCGGCTAAGCAGCTCGAGCAACTGAGTTGAATTCTCTAGGCAAAAGATACCAAATGAGGTTGGGCCTCTTCTATTTATAATTCGTGGGCATCTTTTCCCCACATGGGTCCCTCCATCTAGCCTTTTGACTTTCCCTTCTTGGCTATTCGAACTTACCCCTTAGCCAAGTGCATGTTTCCTCATGTGGGTGCCCCCCACACTTTACCAACAAAATATTTCAGCCTCCTTATCCTTCCTAAGTCTTTACCCAAAAATCTTATGGGTCCCATGGCTTCCAAAATTGTCAAATTTGTAGAACACTAAACCTGTGACAAATTAATATAGGAAGGGACATTGCAAATCACCCCTTCATCCATACTAAATGCCCAAAACGTTAAGTAAAAGCATTTGATTGCAAAATGATCAAAGTACCTATTGAGTGGTAAGCCACCTTCATTCAAGAGGAATGCCAAATGGTGAGATGTGTAGTGACTAGTGCAGATGCTGGAGGCGCTGGCATATCATCATCATCAAGCTAATGTGTAGGGTTGCTGGGTGACTGGCTGTCCAAAATAGGAGAAAATATTTCTCTTAGGGGGTTACCTTTTTGGCGGGTAACACTTATCATCATCAAATACAAGATCAAAATTTATCCTTCCAAGTGAGTTTGACCTTCTTTTCTCGTAAGTGCTCCTAAAATAAGGTGATCTATTGCCACTTTTTGTGTCAAAATCTACAGGAAGAAGCAATCTATTTGCAACCTAGAAAGGAGAGATGTTGTCACCAACAATGGTCATCATAGAGACTTGAGTAGATCAAAATTGAGATCTCTCTCTCTCTCTCTCACACACACATATAAACTGCATTTATATTCAAAAAAACGTGCAGAATCTCCATCATCCTTCAATCATTTTACGTACATGAACATCTCCAATGGTGCTATGACAACACTTTGACTTCTTCTTGGGATCTTCCTCATCCAATTCAAACTTGTCACCTTGACTTGGGTACTTGTACCTTTGGGATCTAAATGCTAATTTAAGTTATATGCATTAAAAATTATCAGCTTTGGAGAGTTTTCATGCTTAGAATCCTCCCCCTAGTGCTCCCCCTCCCCCCCTCCCCGCCCTTTTTAGATGGAGCTACTTGAAGCTTCACACTTGAACCCTTATGCATAATGTGTCGCTATCTAGTATTTTCAGTGTTCCACGGGGTTGCGTCCCCCCACCTGGTGGTCGAGTTTCCTAGCTCCCTCGTGCTCCAGGGACTTGGGAACGACTGGGGTTTGTTTCCCCACGCTCCCAAAAAGTAGGGTACACACGGAAAGTTATAAGGGGGCGTTTCCTTGATTTTTGGGGTCAAATCCTCCAAATGGGGTTGTGTGGGGTTGTGAGGGGTCATTTCCGTTGACAAAAATCACAACTTAACTTATTTGCTTTTCTATTTCAGATTTCAGTTGTAGACTTTAGTTTATTTTGAATCTTGATATATAGTATATTAGACTTGAGTCTTGACTCTATAAAAATTTGACTCTTGATGTATCAGACTTGACTTTTGTTTCATTATTCATTATTCATAGTTGGAACTTCAATATGGTTTAAACTTTAAAACTTTAAACATTTATTTTCATAGTACATTGTTAGTAGTTACACTGTACAGTTACAAGCTTACATGTATGATGTATGATAATATAATATCATGCTTTTTGTTTTAAATTTGTTTTAGACTTCAATTATATGATTCATCGATTTATCATTTATCCTTCATGATGTAAGTGTTATATATTATATAATGATAAACACAAGTACATTATAAATTTTAAAATTTCAATGATATATCATATATTTTTATATTTATAAGTTTTTAAGACCTTGATGTCCACTTCCTAAAAATTGGTGGGGAGCTTTTGTATAGGTTTGCTCCTACGTATCCCCGCTCCCTTGTTGGTTTGGGGTAGCATCGAATGTGCTCTAGCCACAAAAAATGGTGGAGAGGCTAAAGCACATGAGATCTCCAAGACCCAGAAATGGTTTGGGCAAATTCTAACGGGTTTGGGAGATATTAAAAGAATTAATATTTTTAATGGAGTTCCTAAGTCTAAACTTAGGAAAAATAAAATATTAATGGGTATTAATATAAAACTAGGTTAGAAGGTTCCAAAAGTCATGGATCAAGCCAAATCTGATCTTAGCCGTTGATTAGAGATTTAATCTCGGACGTTGATGGACCAACGAGAAAAGTATAAGAGGAGGCTTGAGGGTCAGTTGGAGAACACACCAGAGTGATCAGTTATTCGATTTTCTAGAACGGGGTTTGCTAAGAGAAATCGAATCAATGATCAACAATGAGGGGCAGTGAATACATAGCAGAGAGGTAAAGTTGGTACCAGAGAGAGAGTGCAGCGGAGAGGTTGGCGCAGAGGTAGTTGGGAGCTGCACAGGGCTAGGAAAGGCCAGCGTGGGTGACGCAGAGGGTCTGAGGGTTGACGCAGAGGCTAACAGAGCTGACGCAGGGCCAAGAGGCAGTGCTGGGAGGATTTTCGTGGGGCAGACTAGGTGCCGGTGAGCCAAGAAGGGTGACGCAGTCCCTATCAGAGTGACACAGAGCAGTGGAAGCTGCAATTGTTGCTGTAGGATTGTTCATCTGGTGAGTGATTAGTCGGAATATCTGTCTCCGAGGAGAGGTACTATTGCCGAGGGCATTCTTTGTTGGGTGAGTCATTTCTGGCACCTTGGTTGTATTCTGAAAACTGCATAATAATAAAACCCTCTGAATAGCTAAACCGATTTTCCCGCATTGGGTTTTTCCAGGGACATTGGTCCAAAAATAACGGTGTCACTTGTGTGCTTGTTTTCTTTCAGTTGATGATCTATAGATGTTGATACTGTACTTGTGTTTATTTTTAGTGTGGTAATAACTTGTTAAGTAATTAAACAAGTAGGAAGAAATAAACCAGATAGTACAAGAAGAATTTCTAACGATTTAAACTTAGAAATTCCGACATCGTATCAGAGCGTGGTTGCAGATCACAGGATCATTGAAGGCATCAACTAGCAGAGCAATATAAGTAGTTTCAGCTGTCCCGAATGACAGGGCTGATCCATGCAGAAGGCGACAGAGGAAGGAGTGACGCAGAGGAACTGCGTCATCATTCTAGGCCAGAGAAAGGCAGCGCAGAGGCTAAGGGAGGCAGAATCAGGCTCACACAGAGCCACGCAGAGGCTAGGAGGGCTGACGCAGTTGGCTAGGAGAGCTGATTTGCCATTGCCGGGGTTACGCAGAGCCAAGTGGCTCAATCCTTCAGTTGTTGGGGTATAGGAGGTTGCGGGTAATTTGTAGAGCGAAGCTGGTGGGGTACTGTGGTCAAAATAGTGCCTAACAGGGCAAGACCAAGGAGGAGGCAGTAGTTGCTGAGGCAGATTTCTAGCCAAGGAATCTGGATCAGTGGTGCAGTTGCATAGACAATCTGAGTGGGGCAACTTGACGTTGGCAGAGGGATTTCCAGAATGGAAATCGAGACTCAGAGGGAGTCGAACCAAAAACTTCCAGACGTGAAGTTGAGAGACTCAACAGGAGTCGAACAGAGGACTTCTAGGAGGGAAGTAGAGAGACTCGGAGGAGTTGAAAGAATAGCAGCGAAATGGCCATGAATGGACTGAGAGATCAGGATAGGTTGGATGGTGCATCCAACTTCGTGGTCTGGAAAGCTAGGATCTTGTCCATTCTAGACAAATATCGCATCAAGAACTTTGCATTGAAAACGATAGTAATCCCAGTTGATCCAGCTGAAAATGAGAAGTACGAGGAGGCAATGGCCAGGGCGAAGTGCATCATCCTTGATGGGGTCAAGGATCATGTGGTGCTACATATTGCCAAAAAGGATATGACAAATGAGATGTGGGAGGCCCTGAAGAAATTGTACCAGCATACTTCCGTGCAGAGGAAGATGTTACTTGAAAATCAGTTGCAGTCATACCAGATGCAGAAGGGAGAGCAGATGGATATCTTCCTTTGTCAATTGGAGGAGATCCGGGACCAACTGACTTCCATAAGGGCCACACCAGATGAGGAGATGATGGTGAGGACTACAATGAACGCACTTTCCGAGGATTGGGAAATATTTGTCCAGAGCATACTGGGCAGGTCGAAGCTTCCAAATTGGGAAGAACTGTGGGTGGCTCTTCATCAAAAAGAGATCAGACAGTTGACTAAGGCGGGGAGTAGCGGTAAAGGGATCAGGATCAACGCGGAAGAAGAGGATGCGGCTCTAGCATCTGTGGGAAAGCAAGAAAAGCGGAAGAAGAAGGACCTTTCCAAGGTCAAGTGCTTCCATTGTGGGGAATTGGGTCATTTGTGAACTAGTGTCCGAGGAAGAAGAGTAAGGGAGAGGCTTTCGAGACCAAGGCAGCGCCAGTGAGGGTGGAGAAAGAAGTCCAAGAGGATGACGATTGTGCCATGAGTGCTCATGTGCCACTTATGAAGAAGTGGGGAGACATTGAACTGTAGTCAGGAGGACTATAGGCGATGAGGGGTAGGATCCTCAAGGTACCCAACCTCTTGGATTATACCTTGCTACGGGAGCCCCGAAGAGGAGTAGCAGGACTGGTGGATATTGGTAGAGACGAATGCGGATGAAGCGGTAGAGAGTGCTACAATGCAGGTGTTCCTTGGCAACGCGAGGCTAGTAGGCTGCAATAGTGCGAGAGGCACAGGAGTGTTGCAATAGTGCAGGATGGCACAAAGAGCTGTGCAACGGTGCGAGATGCAGGGAGTTGTTGCAGCAACGCAGAGGTCAGTAGAGGGAGCACTTGTTAGCGGTAGAGGGAGCTTCAACATCGGGAGTGTTTCTAGCCTGACAGGGATGTCAATAGTTGGGTGGATCAGTTACCTACTTCTTCGTAACTGAGTTGCAGTTAGCAGTGACAATGCTATGGGCAACACGATGCAGCATGATGAGAGGGGGAAGCAGTGCAGATGCAGTGCTGGGAGGATGGACCAGCAACAACACAGATGCAGAGGGAGCTGCCGTACGAATGCAACAGTGGCAGTGGCAGGGCCATGGGCAACAATACAAGATATAGTAGTGTAGAGGATGTTGGGTGGGGAGGCCTAACATTAGCACAAGGACTGATACTGGATAATCAGGGTGATGCTCAGTGTGGAGTATTACTAGAGCACAATCCTCACTAAGAGAGAGTGTTGATTTGGGGTAGCATCAGATGTGCTCTAGCCATGAAAATTGGAGGAGAGGCTACAACACATGAGATTTTCAAGACCTAGAAATGGTTTGGGCAAATTCTAACCGGTTTGGGAGATATTAAAAATAAAATATTAATAGGTATTAATATAAAATTGGGTTAGAAGGTTCCAAAAGTCATGGATCAAGCCAAATCTAATCTTAGCCTTTGATTAGAGATTTAATCTAGGCCGTTGATGGATCAACTAGAAAAGTATAAAAGGAGGCTTGAGGGGCAGTGGGAGAACACACCAGAGTCATCAATCATACGATTTTCTAGAGCGGGGTTTGCGAAGACTCTGTCCTTTTCTAGGACTATTATTATCTTGGGTTCCCAATCCTCAAAAAATACCGGTCCTCTTTGACCACTATTATCTTGGATACCTGTCCAATCCTCAAAGAGTGTCCATCCATTTCCTTTCTTGGATTTTTCTAACCTTAAGGAAAACATAGATGCTTATCCAATCATTCACCATTCTCTTTTCAAGGCCTTCACTTAGACTTACGACTGTTAGTCTCGATCAAGTCCAGGATACACGAAAAAGAGAATACATGTGATGTTCATCATCACTCCCTCTCAACCAGAGAGCAGATCCCCATTCCTTCTTGATTAGGGAATTGATCGTTGGTCCTATTCAAGGAGACTCCTTTGCTCTCTCAACTATAGAGGAGATTCTTGAAATTCCAATATGTGAAGTCATCACCATAGGTTTTATAGCTTATATTCATATATGCATCAACTATCAGTTTTTTATAGCTGCATGGCTCCCTCTTTCCTTCACATCTTATTATATCGAGCTTTCTTCCTTCCTGGGTATCAAGGAGTCAGCTTCTTTCTTCAATTTGTGACTGGCTTTGGGCCATCAACTTTGCACATTACTTTCCTTCAATCATCATCAATGAAGGCATTATGTTGAGCCTTGTCAAACTTCCAGCCAGTCGTAGCTTCCTTTAATTATGAAAGTGATCTTTGTTGATGAACATAAACATCATGGTTATCTTCTTACATTGCTACCTGTCAATCCCAAGGTGATGATGTGAACACCTTGACTACATAACCATCCAAGGGTTGTCAAGGCCATATACTAAATTCATATGTTTGTTGAATTGAGAGTAACATCCACAGTTAAACTTGCCTCAACTGTCATCATGCATTCCTCCAATATCCTCCCAGGTAGAAAAAAATTATGTTAACCAGATAACCATTATCAAAAGGTTAAATATTAGACTTACCTTGTCATGATGGCCCTTCTTATCAAAGTATGTAATGGACAAAGTTCATATACTCAGAGGAATGCTCTGATACTAATGTAACGAACAAAGTTTGTATATGCAACAAACTACTTCAAAAGATTTGAAATATATAAATATCCATGTCTTCCAACAACTTCGAAGTGTGAATGATGATATCAATATTCCTTGATGCTTCCTCTTCTTCAAGATGATGCACTAGAGAATCATTAGGTCTTCTTCTTCTTTCCCTTTTGTCCTTCTGCAAATGATTCCCCTTTACAAGCAAACCCTTCTTTGTGTCCTTCCATCTGCCTTCTCTTGTTCACCTTAGCTCTGATACTATGTTGGAGAATGCAGTAGGGCAACTATTAATTCAATTTCTCCTTAATTTTAATAATTGGTTGTGTACTTTATTTATCTTCTTGTGTTTCTTTATTAGATCTTCTTCATCAAACAATTATCAAGTGCAAAATAGTAAAGACAATGGACACAAAAATTAGGCTCCAAGCCAAGGCAAAGCCCCTCCAAGGGGAAAACCCAGAAAAACTCCTCTTCTTATAGAATCTGCTTCAAATGAGACAACCAAGAATGAAACCCTAGACGAAGTCCTCCAATCACCAAGTCAGCCCTCCAAGAAGCCCTTTCAATTAGGTCAAAGATTAGTCAAAACAAAAAGGATCAATTTTGCTCCAACTAGCACCCAACTTCACTTCGACCCCTAGCTTCGACTTGCAACTTTGAATTACAACTTTGTCCCTGTATCTATTGTAGAAACCCTAATTCTAGCATGAGACAATTCCTCAAGAGTTCCTCCTTCGAGCAAGACAATGTCTTCCAAAGTCAACTAGGTCAAATCAGAATATGTGACCTTCCAACAACTTGATTCTGCAATTCAATCTTCTACAATTTGGACCTACAATTTCGGTCTTCCTTGAAGCTGCAAAAATCCTAATTCTTCGCACGTGTGAGAGAGATTGTAATGATCCTAAACAAGAATGTAAGTGATATACAAAGCATGCAAACAATCCAGCAATTAGAAAAACGAAATATACATTAAGCACCCAAGGTAACACTGGAAATAGAGAATTGCTGAGCCATTTTATTACTTCTTTAGGAGCAAATACAATAGTAAAATAGAATGGTGCACCTAGGCTTGTCGCAACGGACAAGGATGACAAAACCCAGGTGAGAAAGTGCTAAACTGAAGGTTGCTACAACTGCTACACCAAACTGAACTGCGCTGCCCCAGAACACTGCTCTATCTGCTTACTTCGAAGGGCTGGAATCACTGCTTCCCATGCTCAGAAAATTATGAGATTTCAGCTCCTTGCTCTTTGGCCTAAACCCAGAAAAACCCAGGAAGGAATTGGCCAAATGTTGACCTCGAAATTTTGGCCCAAATTCCCCTTAGCCCCTCTAATTGCTAGTTGAGTTGGGACCCCTGTTTGACCCCTTATATCTGCCCAGAAAATTTTATAAAATTAGGAGTGCGATCCTTGCCCAAAACCCAAAAAAACCTTGAAAGGGTTTCCCTTTTTTCCAACCTTCAAAAATTGACCCTTCACAGCGTGGCCCTCTTCTAATTTCAAATTTTGTTTCTGTGACTGATCCTGTCAATCTTTGCTCTCCCAACTCCATCAATTCTCCTCAAATGGCCCTCCAAGTGATCTCCTACTTCTCTCGGCCAGCTCCAGCTCTACAATTCCTTCCTCCAACTCCCACATGAGCCTAGTGATGGCTCTCTATGCAGGCCCAGGTAATTGTAAATCAGACTGCTGGGATGTTGGTTCTACTGGCTCCAAACTCACAAGAAAAGCTGGCCCTTTGCTGCTCTCCCAATCCTCTAACTCTCTCGACAAGTGCTTGATCATTGATAGCTCCAAACTCCCCCTGCGTTTTCTCTAGCTAGCCCAAAATACGCACTTCGTGTTGTGGCTGAATGGTAGTGCTGTAACGCACTCTCAGAACTCCTGAAATACTTATGGAACCGCCTCTCTAGGGCGGGCACAGATGGTCCCTCGAAGTAGAGGTTGAGTTCCCTGTTTGAGAGATTCGTGGCTAAGCAGCCAGTTGACTCAGCTAAACAACAAAGCGAACAATCAAGTAATTTTGATTGCAAGGTGTAAGAATGAATCCAAAATGAGAGCTGCTCCCTCCTTATAACTCCTTGGGGCTCCCTAGCCTCATGTGGGCCCCTCCATCCACCTATTCGACTTTCCCTCCAAGTTATTTGAATGGGCCAATTCGAACTCCCATTTGGGTGGCCTCCACATTCCACTAGCAACCAAATAAAGTCGAATTGCTTCCGAAGTCCCTAAGTCGAAAATGATGGGTTCTCTTCCTTGGCCAAAATTGTGAAAAATTGTGTAGCAACACCCTATTACAAATGTGTTTGAGAAGGGACATGACAATCCTCCCCTCCTAAATGTTGCTTGCCCTCAAGCAACCTCAAAGCTGGGTGCTCCAAAATGTGTTCACCCTCCCAGGTGGCACCCTCATCCGACAAGCTCCTCCAATGCACCAAAAAAAAATTCCTTGTCCTCAAGCAATGCCTGAGCAAGCAACCTCTCTAACTGTTGCTCCCCACTATCACTGCAAAATGTGCTAGGGTCCCAGACGTGCCACTGGAACGTGCCTGACCTCTGCATTGTCCTGATATGGAAGAATCCTTCAATACTAGAATCCCAGGCAATCCTGTCCAACATGAAGCTCCCCTCGCTCCACTCACTATCTTGCTCGGTGAAAGTACCATAAGTCCCTTGCTCCATCAGTGACTCGCTAAAGCCCAATGGAAGATCTCTATGATCTCTCCCTGCAGTAGTTGGCGCATCCCTAAAGGTTATTGAGTTGTGAAGAGATGTGATGCCCCTGTTCCCTGGTAGTCCCAGAGGTGCCACCATGCTGACGTTGTGCTGCTCTGAGAGTCTGACTATGTCATACTCCCTATCATGCATAATCAATATCCTCCTCTCCTGGAACTCGATGGTGGGATATTGAAAGAGGCGAGACACATCATGCCTGAGCATCTCCATGGCACCCAGGCCGACCCATCCAAATCTAACTTTGAACCTGTGTAGCAACAGAGAATGTCTACCTCCCCATATGATGAAACCCTCTGTGAACCCCCAATTGTCATCCCAAGAGCGAACTATATCACTCTCTACCACGACTCCGCTCATCACGAGTGATCTATTGATCAACTGAATCCCTGCATCCCATAGCCAGACCTGTTGTGGCATAGCCCTGTCAACTGATGGAATCCCCCTCGCCCTCGTCTCTAGTTCCTGCATGTGATCACTGTATAGGTTCCATATATTGTGGGCTAATCTGATGCTTGCTACTCTGCCATGTGCCTGCCACTGTGTAGTACCGATGATCGCTGAAAGCCACGTATGCCAAAGAGCTACTCCCTGAATGCAACCAAAAAATGGGTATCTGATACTCGTAATCGACTTAGGGTATGTGGATCCCTCCTGTCCTTGCCAACCATCTCCCCTGGGTCTGCCATCTGCCCTCTTGATAATGTGCCAATATAAGATCTAGAGCCTGGAAACGTACTGGGAAACTACCTCAGTCATAACTGCTATCCTCTGCTCATGCTCGGTCTCGACATGCCTTGAGAAAAGTCACACAAGTCTCCCTCGGGACTAGATCCCTAGACGTAGGCTCAGTGATGAACGATATGCCACCCCTGCAGATGATCACCTCATCCCCCAACCTGTGGCTGTCAACTGACGCACCAACCCAATGCCACTGCTAAAAATTCCCCTCCCTAATGCGCTGAGTGTCACCCAAATACCTCGGTTGAGTTCCTCGTGCCCCGCTGCTCATGCCAAGAGTGCAGAAAGTCGACAACAAAATCGATTGCGCCTGTGAGGGATGTAGAAGAGGGTCAGGTGTGTGAGTCCTTGTGGATACCATCAAGTATCACTCGTCTGTGTCCCCGTCGATCTTGGGCGAACTACGCCCAAAGGTATGCCCAGTGTTTCTTTCCAAGTGTCTCCCTGGAGGCAACACTCTAAGACCTCGTTGTGCAACACTATACACCCCTGCATACCACCGATCATCCCAGTACTCTGGGACATGCCACTGTACATTGCGGCCTACCCTTGTACACCACTGGATACCCTCAGCTACAGCTATGCCATCTTGTACTGGGCTGGGTCCCGCATGTGTCACTGTACTTGTCACTCCCCACATGTACTCAATGCAATGTGAGGCACTCCCACTCCACAACGCAGTCCAACATACTATGACACACCACCCTGCATATCCATGCTCCTCCGCAGGCCCCTGCTCCTCACTCCGTAGCCCCACACACCATTGGATACTATGGCCTAATGTTGGGTTTGTATGCTTTAGACTCCATCCCTCTACATAACATTGGACGCTATGACATAATTCTGTGTCGTCCTATGTACCATTGCCCACTGTCGCACCACCCTGTAACATATAGTATCCCGCATGGGCCAAAATATCCACCTCTCTGCTAGTACGCCCTCCATGATGTGGGCTACATCCACCCATTTGCTTTCAAAGACCTGAGCGGCCCGACTCCCCACATGCTAACAGAAATGACACTATTGCGCCTATCCTCAATAGTCCCTGCGTCCCGTATGCTAGTAAGAGAGCACTCTCTTCATACAATGCCCTGTCTGATAGCCTGTCGATGCCACCTCCTCCTACCAGCTCCTGCCAGGGTAACCTAGTCATGCTGTGACTCCACGCACCGTCAATATGCCAAGACAACTCATCAAATCTGTCTCCTCGCCTGTTAAACCATCCTGTCACTAGTGCTGACTGGGGCTCTGATGGAGATCTGAAAATGTGGGTGCGCTCAAGCATCAAATTGATCTCGTATCTACTATCATTACCTGCCAACTCTATGATGTGATGGAAAATCCCACCTGGATCCCAAAAATATTCCGGCCCTCGAGTCCCTCTGGTAATCCATGGCCTCTGCTGACATGTGGCCATGGATGTATCCAACCGCCTAACCTGCTCCATCGAGTACCAACTCAGTACCTCTCACCATCCAATCCCAAAGGAGAGATCAAATGTGTAATCCTCTGTGGAAGGAACAAGCCCTCCAAGTTGATGTGGTATCATGCTCAGCTTAGTCCTGCTAACCTGCCACCCCCTCGGGTACATCTAGACAACTTGGCCTCCCTCAATCCAATGCATAAGGGTGGGTTGATACGCTATAGACCCCGACAGTGGGCCTCTGAAGTGAACAGTGCTGAAAACCCAACGCGTGACCTCTATGCTGCCCCTCATCAATGGTTAACCCAAGGGATGGCTGCACATCCTCCTCCATCACGGGCTCGACATGAGCCTTTGACTGCTCCTCCATAGACAACCCATTATGCACAATATGCTCACTAGTCAGCTGTAGGTAACTCTCGTCTGACAACTCCATCATAGATTTGGAGGCCTTTGTACCAATCGACTCCTCAACAACAGTGGAGCTGCCTTCTGGCACCTCACCAACCTGTGGTGCATTGTTATCACTTGAGAACTCGGTCACAACCCCGAATACCTCATAAATGGATGACGCCTCATCAATGGGTGTATGCTCAACTATCTCTTTGCCAACCATGGCCCCTTCGACTACTCTTTCATCTTTTTTCTTAATACTTCTCATCATCCCTGCAAAATCCCACTAAATCTCCATTGGTTTGTGCATACCCCTTAGTTCACAGAATTCCCAAAAAGATAGGGACGCCTGAATGCCATGACCCAATGATTGGTATGCCCTCCAGTTTTCCTCCAATAACTCCACATTAGTTGCAACTAAGTTGCACGAAACGAGGAAACGGGTATGAGTTTGCGAAATGGGAAGCGATACGAAACGCGACCT